>CAEFZY010057514.1:0-29238 GCA_903066815.1 Brachyrhaphis roseni
TCAAAGCTACAATGGTGCTGACACCAGAAAACCATTCTATGACATCTTACCTTTACAGAGGTACCAAAAGTTTCTTCTTAAATCTAATAGCTGTGAGGCTATAAGTGATTTACTTTTGTGTGTTTTTGTCAGGCAGAAATTTATTTATACCCCCTGAGGGTGTACTTTTGGATAAATATGGAGACAATGGGGTTCAGTTTTCCTTTTAGTTATAGGAAAATCCTATCAGGTATAGGAGCAGCAGAAATAGGCAGTTGTAACAGGAAAGCAGAGAGAGAGAAAAAAAAATAGTATATTAAAATGAATTTCTCCAATTTGTCAGAGTTAGCAGACATCTGGTCAAATTCAAGGAATTCAACATAACCAAAAAAATAAAGAAATTCTGTCAAATACTGCAAAGAGAAAACAGGAAGCGATGCAAAACCACTTCCAACTGATGTCACTAAGATCTCAATGCAGATACTATTAATATGTCCCATCAGAAAACAAAACCAGACAAATTGCTCCACCAGTCTTTTGGTGCTTATATTGTATAAAATATTGAGTTGGTGGTGCATACTTTTAACACAGATCATAAACCTATGACATATAGAAAGCACAGAATGTTCTTCATTTGATTAGCAGTCCAAATAAAATGTACTTTACAAAGAGCATAATCACATTCTTAATTCCTTAACTTGTTTACTTTACGGAGGAAAGACACATTTAGAAGCATTTTCCCATTAGAGCATGTGCAACAGTACAGTCAAAGACATCAAATCTACTGGAAGAGTCACCGTGGACCAACATCTCCTTCACAAAGGCTAAATGTTTTCAGTCTGACTAGCTCTGCCTGTTTGTGGCTTTGTGCACTAACATGCCTCTGTGATCTCTGTCTATTCTACCTATGAGTAATTTCTCACCGTCAGAGTTTTGAAAATGTCTGATAAGTGATGGCAGGTCTTTTATCTGTACCATCTTCACAGCCAAAATAGCATAGCAAAGCATCAGAGTGTCAAGTTGTAAGAGCTACATTTATGACAACTAAAGTTATTTCAACTTGTCCAGTCTGTTAAATATAGTGCATAACTGTACAGGGTGCTGTGGTGGTGCAGGGGTGAAGCACAACCCATATAAGGAGGCCTTAGTCCTCAACTGCAAATAGTGAAGAAGATTTGGCACAGCATTGGATTAAGTTACATATCAAACCCGCTGTGGTGTTTAGTCTTTCATATAAATTTACTTTAAATCAAAAGTATGACAAAACTTGATTTTATTCATTAAAATTCAGAAGTCTACCAATTATATTTTAGAAAGTTGAAAGATAAAGGCTTAATGGCTAGAAGTAAAAATAAGCTTGTGAAATAAATTCGGGTGATATTTAATGTGGCTTCTTTTAGTCGGACTCAGTGGTTCCTTAGCAACAGTACCTGGGCCTGGACAGACAGGAACCCACAGTGACTTGGATCTGATAAGTCAAGAAACGACAAAAAGTGTGGCTCAAAAATCATCCACAAGTTTGAAGAGGCTATTTCCCTTTATGTCTAGTCAGAATGAGCAGATCTGAGCTAAATCCATATGAACTGGACAGGCAGGCACAAATCAATAAAACCTCTGTTTCAATGCCTTCAGGTTCTGACCTCACATCTTATTCACAATAAATGCAAAAAACCAATAATACGTTATTCTAAGAGCAGCTGATAGGATCAGTCCCAGTTCTGTGTTATAGTCCCTATTGTTATATTTCATGCATTGTACTTTATTAGTTTCCGTGTTGTAAGCCCATTTAAAATCTGTTGACTTTGTTCATTTTTCGTCATGATGGCAGAACATAGTTCTCTTGTGTGGGTGAGTAGATATTGTAGCATTCTTATTTTAGTTTTTCATTCTTTTAATCTTCTTCCCGTCCCAGCTGCATCTGTGTCCATCTGTCCTTTTGGTTCCATGATCTTTTCCTGTTCTCGTCCTTTGCTGAGTGAGGATCAGAGATGATCTGATGGGTCAAATTCACGGCTCGGTGCCTTAAGTTTTTATGCGGCCTTCCAGATGCAGAATTAGAACTTTGGAGATAATAGTTGTGTACCTAAATTTTATTTTATCAATCAAGTCAAAACAGTTCCAAACTGTATGCCAAATTACGTCACTGTGAAAAGATGTTCAATATTATTTAATTTGAAGAAGTACAATAAAGTCGACAATAACAAATAAATAAATACTTATCTAGCTATTTATTTATATTTTAACAGTTTGTTAATGAGTTTTATCTATAAATTCTGCAATACATACAAACTTTACAAGACATACTTTGAGTACATCCATAATTTTGATGATATAAAATGAGTTTAACTCCCTTGATCTAAACCGCCTACATTACTAAAATTTGTTGCCTCTTTATAAACTGCTTGGTCTGCATCATTAGTCCATTTTCTGCCTCTTTCTTCTTTTCTTCTTTCCTCTGTCTCTGCTTCAAATCTTTCCAGAACAACTGCTTCAGCAATAAATTAGTCTGTTTCTAGAAGCAATTTGCGTCTATGGAGGACTGGTCCTGCCAAAATTGGCAATTAAAAACAGAAACAATAAATGGTTTGATAAAGTGATTAGTATGGTAAACATTTTTTCCACAAAAAATTCAGAAACAAAACCTTTTCCAGCTTAGAGCTTGGATCTCGATGTTGACCAATTGCTTGGTTTCAGACAGGTGACCCGTATGACGCGCGAAATTCAGATGGCGGGCCAGAAGGGAATTTCTCCGGTTCAAAACAAAGTAAAATTAATCTCTAATGCCCTAAATAGGCTGAGGAAAAAACAAGGCATCTCGAAAAAATATGCGTATATTTGGGATATGATCCGTATTATCTCTGTAAAAAAAGAAAGACTTGTCTTATAACCTTGAGGATTTACGCGGTGTTGAGGCGATCCACATAACTAACTATCTGGAGATTATATTATACGATGAGCCAGAAGAACGTTTTCAAAAGCCTGGAGGATAAAATTATTTAGTTTCAGGTTGGGTCAAGCATTTACGATCAAAAGAAGCATTAAATGGCTGTTGACTTGTTTTTGCCGTGTGAGTAGTGAGTTGTGCAATTTTAAGTAATTAGTCTATGATAACGATGTTATCGCTAACAACGAACCAACCCATGTTATTTTTATGAGCTAGGATCTCCTGGTAAATCATTTATTTAGCTTCTGTAAACTCAAATTCATGCTGCTGTTGTTCGATAATGTTGAGTCGTAAGACGCTATATTCATGTCCAATGTAGGTCAGCTATTCGCACTGATCTACAGAAACCCCTGTGTTTGTGTCTGTTGGTGGCCAGACACAAATCATGTGGGGGTATAGTAACATCTCACTGTTTCTGTATGGCTGGGTAGGTTATATTTAATTTATTTAGCTTTTTTTTTTTTTTAGCATGAAAGTCCCACTGAATAAACATTATATTTTATGTCCGTGACTCGGCACTGAGCTAGCTGCTAACATTAGCACTCTGAGGACAACCGTGCCAGGGCATAAAAATAATATATCTTACCTTACATATGAGTGCTCGTATTTCTAAGCAACTGTCCAATAAAATATCTGAAAATACAATTTAAACAATGCAATCGTTAGAAAGTGGGCGCTGCAAACTCTGGCATTGTTAGTTTCTGCACCTCCAGTTTTCAGCTGTAGATTGTTGATCAACTTTTCTCCTCTTTTCTCTGTAAGTTTTTTTAAAATTAACTCCCTTGTGACCAACTACCTTCGAAACACGAAAATAACGTTTATCTTTGTTTCTATTAGAACGGTTGAAACAATCGTACAGGACACAGGCAGACATTTTGATGCTGGATCAACAGAAATAAATGGGTTGCATTTACTTCCGGCCCTCCATCTGCATTGGGTGATGTCGGTGCTACGTCAGGCTGACTCTTTAGACTCCGTTCTCCTGCCCATCACAACTCAGTCACATTGCCTCCTTCAAAGAGTCACTGACAAAGAACAGAGAAAAGAGAATATGAATAAAAGAAAAATAAATAAGTAACTGGACAACGGAGAAAACAGCAGGGGAGAAGTGGAGAGGAAAATAAACCAGGAAAGAGAAAAAAAGTGAAAGTTAATACTACTGAAAATGAAAAACAAATCTTAGTTTGGAAAGCTCTTATTTTTGTTTTGTTTTTAAATCAATATTTGTCCCACTAACACTTAATACTTTATTTAGTTCTGTTTTGGCAGGTTAAGTCCTCCATATAGCATCTGTGTTTTAGTTTCAAGATGTTTCAAACTAGAAAGTAAACCAAACATTTCATCTCACCAGTCAGTTTATTTGCAGTGTGTTCCTTTGAAATTACGCTCTGGAGTTTTCTGAGGGGCAGATCTTTGCTTAGAGACCGTTCCGGTTGCTAAGCTAGGCGGCTGGGTGGAGTGGAATTTCCCCTCTGACCTCTGCCTTACCTTCCTCCGTCATTTTCCGACACCTGCTTTGTGTTTGTGGTGGCTGAAAGTGAGATAAAGCCTGTTTTGTAGCCATGTGGTGAATAACAAGATAAGTGCTAGATAGTAAAATAATTAGATTTTAACCATTTAGTGATCAAACATTTCCTTTAGATGTTAAAGGTAAAGGCTATAAGAGCATCTCTAAGCAGTTTGACACTCCTCTGACTGAAATTCAGAAATTTAGAGTTGCAGAGGTTAAAGGTCGATGTGACTGTAGCCAGCGGACAGGTTCATGATTCCAGGCACACATTGCCTATGGTGAACCTGTCTAAATGGTGCGTCTGCACTGAGTCAATTTGCTCAAGAAATGTTTAAGTGCAGTTTGACATCTAATCTTCTTCTGCCATGTTAATTGAAGAGAACCGTAAATACTTTCAGTTCTTGACATTTGCAGCAGAAAATAAGCCACTTTCCCTTGATGTGGATATGCATGTAAAGTTGGAAGTACAGCTATTACTTTCTAGACAGTATGGTGGTGGCAGCACCGCAGGAGCACACATTTCTCTCAGTATTTCCACTATAAGCAGACTGCATGCTGAGCTACAATTAAGAACAGACAAGAAAGCCTTCTGGCTTCAATTCATTGACACAAACCAGAGAGGTATTTAGCAAGTGAACATTCACGTCTTTGCTCCTGCATTAACGACTGCAAATGTGCCTTTCAAACAATACTTAGTGTGCAAATCCTTCACTAGCTCAGTTCAGCCTGAACAGAATCTTTCTAATCTTGTTAATCTCCTTTTCCTCTAAAAGTCATAAACTTTCTGTGGGGAAATGTCATTGTCAGCTGTTAGAGTAAGAGACATTTAGCACATTGTTTCTTACTGATTAACTTGATATTTAGTCATCTGATACAAGCAGCACCATGACCGGGTCAGGCTGAAACTAATAGCTCACAAAGTGTATGGAAAACCATTTTTGTTTTTGAATATGTGACTTGATAAAGATCTTGAGTAAGTTTGGAGTCAGTGAGTAGATTACATTCACTTGCATGTCATGTTCATTTTGAACCATATGGTAAAAGGCCTGTACTTGGATAACACTTTATTTAGTCCAGAGGACGCTAAAGCATGCCATTCACACACATTCACACACTGATGGTGCTAAGCTACATTGTCTGAAGTGAGGCAGCTATATTGGGGCCAAATGGCCCTCTGACCACCAGTGTCTTTGTTGCCCAAAGACACAACAACAGAGAGAGACAGACTAGGGGTTTGAACTGGCAACCCACAGATTACAGGATGAACTCCTGCTTTGAAGGATGCATATAAACCATTGCTTTTCCATAGTGGACTGATAAGCCATAATAAGTAAATATATGGGTGTACAAATTTCTCTTTATTGTGATATTTCTCTTATTCATAATTATACATATAGGGTCAAATATATACATACACTCCCACTAATATTTGGCTGAATGATATTTAAAGATATTTACTGCAGACTGTAGAACATAGTCTACCAATCTGCAGTAAAGATACTCATCGGACCATTCCAAACGTTTACTGTCGCATTTTAAAGCAGTGTTGATGTTTGGGATAACGGCCTAACCAACCGTCTGACTCAAATTGTTTGCTCTGATGAAATAAAGTTGGTTTAGATCTGCTCCTCCGGAGCTCCTATTGTCATGTGGGGGGCAACAGGGTTCCATTCTCGGTCCCTTGATGTTTTTCCCTTCATTGGTTGCCACTTGGAGCAATAACAACCTAGTTTCTCATGTCTTTCCCAGGTTATGTGGACGATCTTCAGGTTTACCTGTCTGGGTTGCATTTAAAACGTCCTCCCTGATCGTATCTCCACATTTAATCAGCGGTTAAGTAAAAAGTGTCTTTTTGACTGAACAGAAGACCAAATACATCCTGTTCAGTGAGAATGCCACCATTGATTCCAGCGCTCTAAATTTTAAGCTTCGTGCCACTGTAACAAATCTGGATGTGATTTTTTTTAACAAGGATTTTGAATTTAGCAAACAAGCTGTCAAATTGAGCTTTTGCCACCTTTGTGTTTTAGCTAAAGTTAGACCTTTTTTAAACTGTGCTAATCTTTATCAAGTCATAAATTGATTATCATAATGCTCTTTATTATTACCATTATCCTTCAAAAGTCTTCAGTTGCTTCAAAATGTGGCTACCTGCCTTCCACGGTAAGTGATACCTCCACATGTCAGAACATCACACCTGTCATGATCTTCCTCCTCTGGCTGTCTGTCTTCACTTTAAAGCTCTCAATGTTAAACCCCACCCCATCTTTCAGATTTATAGTTTTTGTGTCCATGGCAAATCCCTGAGCTCATCGTTCCTGTTCTTTTTCAATGTTTCCAGAATTAACTAGAGTATGCACACTGAAGTGATTGGGCTTTCTCTGTCAGAGCACCCACACTCTGGAACCAGCTTCAACTCACAATCTCTGACCTGGGACAATTTAAATATAAGCTTCCCTTTTTTTAATTCATTTTAATACTCAGTAGCACTGTCACATATTACTTTGAATTTCAAACGAAAGTCTGAAGTAAAATGTCTGGTTTGCCTCTAGGAAAACAGGCAAGTTTTTTTTTGTCTGTTTTGTAAAACAGTACTTGCTGTTTTGTGAAGTGTCATACAAATCAATAAATGGCATAAATATTATAAGCATGGAACCATTTTTCATAAACAGGAAGTCACTGATTCACCAGTGCCACTGTTCTCAGTGAAGTCAATTCCACATCAGCGAATGCAGAGAGAGCACTGAACACAAAAATAACCTCAGTTACACAATCAACACATTGAAGAATGGTTCAAAATTGCAACTATCGCTATTGCCCACTTCCTCTTGTCTTCTATAGAAATGTTTTTATCGTCAGACAAGACAAGGCAAGGCTTAAACCATTTGCTCGTAATTGCTAAAAGAATGCTTGCGGAAATGAAGGAAAAGTGATTTATTGTGAATGACCTAAGTACAGAGAGCCACTTGAGATGAGTTTTGAGGTTTTATTGAAAAAAAAAGTGACTTCCAATTAGTCAGAGGAATACAGAGCCTGAGATATAAGAAAACCACACAGGAACTTGAGGGAGACAACAGTAGGATACATCAGTAAGTTAAAGGAAGTGAGGAGCTTAAATGTTAGAGAGTTTGATTACTGGAGAAAGAGTAGGAGGCTAATTGGAAACAGGGTGCAGCTGTTAGGAGAGACCAGGCAGGCAGGCTGAGGGAGAGACAACCAGATGGCAGAAGAGGAGCAGAGAGGGGAGCAATCGTAACCAAGGAGACAGGCAAAACAAATCCAACAGTGAGAAAGAATAAACTAAATACAAACGAATGACTCACCAAAGTCAGATCGAAAAAGACTGATATATAATAAAGCAAGGGAGGCAGAGTGCACATACACAGGTGATCAAAAATGAAAACACTAAAACCTCAAACAGCCCAGGATCCTGACAGCAGAAGCTTTCAAACACTGACAGGCACAGTGGTGGCTGCATCATGCTGAGGTTCTATGTTCCTGCCAGTGATGCTGGCAAAAATGAAGATGAACTCTTTGATTTCAGCTCAAATCTAATAAAATCATTTAAAAATGAATGGATAAGGAGCCAGTGTGTTGTTTCCACACATATATATTTATATCTAATAAACAAAATCAACTAATAAAATAAAAACTAAAGCTTGGTAAATTAACTTTTAAAAACTTTCAGTAAAATGTATTTTTAAAGCAATATCAGTACAGGAAAAAAAGAAGTGCAGCCCCACTTTAATTGCTACTAAAAGTTGGTGATAATGTCCATAAAGCAATAACATCTGGTGAAAACATTAGAACATTATCATTATGCATATTTTAAGGAGGACTGTCCGGTTGAATGTTCAAACACTCAGGTTGGTTTGTGGCTGTATGCTGAGGTGACAGTGGCTTGGTTAACTATTGGCTACAGATATAATAGAGAAGATTAGAAACTCCTAAATAAAGAGCTAAACATTTAACGTATGCCCTTAATTTTTCACAAAAAATGTCATTCAAGCCAATATCAAACATACATGTTCCTTTTCTTTGCTCTAGCTGGACATTTCTGTGCTGCCATAATAATGTCAGCCTGTTTGTGACAGACTGGACTGACTGCTCATTACTTCTTATCTATTTCACCTCCACTTCCTGACACTCTGCAACTTTCTGCACATCCAACATCCTTCTGCAACCCCCCCCCAAAACATACTAATCAAAAGTTTGACATGGAAGTGTTATTTTTATCGGATAAATGATGCATCGCTTTTGGATACTCAATATGGTGAAATGTTTTGGTTGCCATGACACTCGTTCTCAACTTTGAGCAACTCCAGTTTCTGATATCTCGCTCACAAATGCCCCACTGTTCACGCTGACAGTCATTGCATGTCAGATCCTACCCATCTGACTTCAGGATGTAAAATGTACTATATTTTATATTTTAACTTAATTAGGAGAGGGTTAGTGACCCTGACCCTAAAAAAGCATTTTAGTTCTTTCAACAATATTTTGTCATGAAATATTTACTATAAGTTAAAACAAACTCATAGGCTTCAATTTTTAAATGATAAGTCTACAGTTTAACTGCAGAATACAATAAATCACAAACTTGCATCAGGTGTCCAAAAGGATTGTGAAGTCTGCAATCGCTGGACACTGATGTTTACTGACTCCTTTGGTGTTGCATGTAGGGCCAGGATAAAACTTGTGTGGCTCTTTTTCCGCTAGTATTTACCTAGCACAGCTCAAGATTTCAGGAACTACTTTGTTGGGGTTCCAAAAGTGCCGAATGGGGCTGAAAATGTGTCCTCAGTAGACTGCCGCTCGATTATTCTTTGGAAGTGGAGTCATAAGAGCGACTTCCTTACAAGAATCAGGTTGGGTGTAAAAACTCACAACAGAGACTGAGATTATTTGGACCTTTAAGGAAAACAACACTGAAAATGACACTATGCTCCTCTGATGACTGAGTGTGGACATTTCTGTGCTTGTTGCATTGTGTTTCTGCCATGTTGTGTTACTTTTCAGGCTCTGGGGGCGCTAGGGGCTCGGGGGCCATGGTTACCGAAACCACATGGAGCTGTTACGCAGTTGTAACAGGACATGACATGACATGAACCGTGTAGAGAAGAGTCGAGCTGCACTGAGTATGTACTAGTAGTGGCAAAGAGTCATTGGAGTTGGTTACCATGGGTGTTGGTTATGTATTCTAACTGACATACTTCTCATATACCCTTGGATAGTTTAGGATGTTGGGAGGGAGGTTCAGAAGGGTAGTTGGAGTATGTTTGTTTCTGGTCGTGGTACAGTGAACCAGTTCTTTACCTTTATGGAACTGTCGAACTGACAGAGTCTGGTTGCCTGGTCTACATGTCTTTAGTGGTTCAGGAAAAGATCTGCAGCTAAGCCTTTGGAGCTGGATGAACCTTTATCGGGGTTGGTGCAGGACTACGGTAGTACCAGTGACACTTTTAAAGACTACACTGTCCTTGAGTGAATAAATAAAGCTCATCTTCTTTCTCAACATTTAGTCAAGCTTGTTCCCTGTGCATGTGAACTCACCAGAGGTAACTATTGACTTGTTTGTGATATTTATGGACAGGATCTCAAGGCTTAATGGTGGACTGGAGGGCATGTAGTGTGAGAAACTCAGGCCCTAATTTTGCATTTTTAAATAATGTGGTTCTGCTGGTGGACTTCTCTTTTTGGTGTTTGAGTTCAGAGGAGAAGTTTAAGTGATGGTAGAATGAAGGGGGTGATATATAAACAGTCTGGGATTTCATCTCCAGTAATACAAGTCTTTTAAAAACAGCAAATCTTCGGATTTCCCAGTACACCTCCAGGCTCCTCCACATATATGGTCATAAGACTTGGATCATGACAAAACAACTAGATCCCAGATCCAGGCAGCTGAAATGAGCATTTCTTCCATGTGCTTAATTCCAATTTTCAAATTCCTTACTCTGACTTCCACCTCAAGAGACGTTTACAGCATATTGTTTGTCAAAGGGCAATGCCAACAGAAGAAAGAACATTTCCTTCCAGTATTACAATAAAATACAACGCATTCTCCCGAATAAAAAAACTGATTAGTGATACAGAGGCACTTAAAGACCATGTGCATCTTTATCAATGATAGCAACAGAAGCCTTGTTGATATCATTAGTTTGTGACAGTACATGTTCCGTGTACATGATGCAGCAGAGTTACCAGAATAATGTGGTTAATGGCTGCCGTCATCAGGCTCAAAGGTTTTCCTGTCTGGATGCACTGAGCCTCCTGTTTTATGAAATACTGAGTGTAGCTTTGTCATCAGCAGATCTGCTGCTATGTGTCAATTATAAGAATATTTGTAAATTGTAACGTAATCCACAGGATGGAGAAGAAATGGGGGAGTCTTTGGAGCGAGTAGGAGAAGTTGGGCAATTTCACTTTGTCTCGGTCCCACATTAGCTGGGTGCTGACAGCTGGACATGACCTTGACGTCTGACAGGCGTCAGAATCTGATTCAGCAAACTCTGCATCTTCCCTGTGATAGACTCCAGCAACTACGAGGATGTGATGAATGCTGGAATGAGGAATGTTTTTACCAGATGAATGGTATACTTCAAAATCTAAATTTCCATTACGACCTCTAGATAGGGGTAGATTTGCTCAGGTTTGAATACATTTTTCTTCCCCATTGAGATTAAGTAGTGATTTGCATTTGTGTTCCCGTGTTTTGTTCCCCATCCCATAAAGCGCTTCCATTCCTGACTCAGGGAAGCAACAGAACTACAGAGGAAGGACAGGAACATGAGGACTGATAAGGACTGAAAACTGAGCAAAAACTCATATTCATGCAATAACCCTGAAAAGTGTAGAAAATAGTAAGACATTTTAGAGTTTAAATTTTTTAAAGAAGAAGCGGTTACTTCTACTTTAACCCTTATCTATCTGTTATGCTCCAGTCGATTTCTTGTCTGTTTTCCTCTTCTTTCTGCAGTCATTTTGAAAGTGTTCAGAGATGTTTATCTTTGATGATGACTCTGTGATATTAACATGCTGCACATGCGAGCAGTTTCTGTCTGAGTGCAGGCGACTTTAAAAAGTGAACAGTGCTGTGGTTGGTTTTGCATGCAGAAACATTATTGCAACACACACGGATACACAGATATTTGAAGAAGCCCCACACTTCTTTGGAACTTCCTCTGACTTGCTGACTTATAAGTGAGTGACTTGCACTGGGTTTGTAGTGGGACCGGAGTTCAGAGTGAAAAGTTGGCGCTGTTCAGCCACAGTAAGACATCTTATTCCTTCAATTGTCTACTTTTGATTCATGCATCAAAAGAATGCATGAATCATGCTTTTAAGTTGCTTGAATTTTTTTTTTAATTGCTACCAAGTCCTTTACTGCAGCATGACCTTGTGAATGTTTTGTGTCTTATTTCTGCTTTTGAAAGGATTTACAGAGAGATGGAAAACACAACAACACCCAGTTATGATTATGATAACTATTCTTGGACTTGGCCAGAAGAACCAAAACGACCATGCAACCATGACAGTTCAAACCTCCTGGGAGCTCAGTTATCTGTCCTCTACTACTTCATGTTTGCCTTCAGTTTCCTCGGCAACGGGCTGGTCCTGATCATCATCTACCGGTAAGTGCATATGAAAGCCAAGTTCTAGTCGGACCTCTTATGAAATAAGATACAAAATTATCTTAAAAAAATAACATGTTCATCCAAATCCAAAATTTAAAGTCTAAGTTCAATTTATCGATAAAGCACATGAAGAAAACAGAAGTTTACCCATTGCTGACCAAATGTGACGCACAAGCGACATCTGCAACAATGGCGATTGACGATGAAGCCGGTTCCCTTGGCCACACCGATTGTCAATTTTTGCTTAAAAGAAATGACTTGATTGGATACTGGGAAAGACTATTGGTGTGCCTAGATTATGCTAAAAGGAATAAACTAGAATATAATCTTACTGCTGAATATGTAGTACCAGTAGACGTCTCTTATAGTAATGTCAGCGTAAAATGGGATCAGTTACAATTAAGTATTTAACAGAGGCTGCAATTTACTTCATTAAAATTTTTTTTTGCAGTTTTGTGAAATGAACCAATTTCAATATGGCCAACAAAAAAAACCTCCTCATCCTAGTGCCAAAAAGTTTGATCAAATAATTGTTTTTTTCAAAATTGATGTGTTTCCATTAAGTGCATTATATGGTCAATGGAAATGCAGCTAGTGGTCACCTCTACATGGGCGATGCCTCTGGTATTGAAATTCCAGGTAACATGATGTTGACTTTGGACTTTGACTGTCTTGCCGTCCTCACAGCAGACTGTTCCACTGAAAGATGTGGTGCTTGGTCTCTATGGTATCCTCAAACATTCATTGTTCATCAACAGTGATGACTCTTTCTCTTAAGATTCTGGCTTGTGTGAAGATACTCCAGGACGCCCGGACACACCAGTATTGACTCATTCAGCAATACTGACATTATCTCTACACACACTCCGAACCTGCCCAAATATTCCAGATTTCACTTTGGATCAGTCAGTCAGTTGATGTCCATGAATCAGATACCTGATGTACTTAACATTGGGAACAATCTTGGTCGTTCGTACCTCTTTGAACCTCTTGTGCCACTCGAAACCTGCGTAGAGCAAAATCGTCTCATTTCCATAGGCTAGAATTTCCTCAGAGTTTTCCTTGGCCAGAACAAAGCCTTTGCTATGTTTCAATCACTTCCTGGCTTGAAGTCGAGAGGTTGTTAACAAAAACACACAGGCTGTTAACACTGCAGAGAGCTGAGGTTGTCAACAACTTCTCTTATCTTAGATGTTGTGGTGATGCCACCCACAAACCTCTACTTGTCTTATCTCTTCCAAAGCACAACAAGTTCTGTTTTAATTATCTCAGGTTTATTTCATGGGGACACACACAGTGACATAGACAAACTGAATTAAACAGCAGTTCCATTGCCTGTGTCATGGTGCTTACAGCGCAGTGTTTCTCAATTATTTTCTGTCATGCCCCTCCCCCCGACGGATCATAACTCATATTTAATAATGTATCTGTACAAACAACTGGCTCCAGCATTGTATGACCTTATTATCAAAACTGCTGTTTTATTGTTCCAAGTCTCAAAATTATTTCCCAAAATCAGTTTATTGAGTGAATCAGTAACCTTTAATCAAGACTACTCAGTTTGAAAGAGAAAAAGTGCAAATGATTCACTGGGATGTGCATTTTTAGACTTAATACAGTAAAGTCTAAAAATGTTAGTTTTTCACAAAGTATAACGTTTTTAACATCTATTGTGGAAAAATTTGCAGCAATATTGTTTATATTTCAGCTTGTCAGATGAGGAGAGATGAAAAGTGCATGACAATTTGCATTAGCAATAAAAATATAGGGTTTGTCTATTTACGGGCCTTTTTCTGCGAGCTACGGTTACTTGTTTATGATGGAGTATAAGGGCCAGGCTCTGAGTTTTTGATTTGAGTTTTAAGTTGGATGAGAATAAAGTCATAATTTTATGATAACTTTTCACCATACTGCACTAAATTGTGGAATACTGAGGGTCATGTTTACAAGTACATTAACGCACAACAGTCAAATATGTGAAGGCAAAGAAATGAAGAGAACTGTGGAAATAAGGGAGCCCACTGACAAGGAAAACAAAGATGCAGAAAAATTGTAAGTTTTGATGAAGCAAATGAAAAAAAAACAAAACAAACAAACCTGCCACTTTGAAGTTTGACCAAAAACTGGACAGCAAATTTGCAAAGGGAAAGAGTTAGAAACATCCTTCAATGCAAAAAATAATAATGAAAAAAATTAAATAAACATTTTATTCTGGCATTTAAAATGGTCAGAGTGTGTGGCTCAAGAGACGAGAACATTTTAGACAGACCTGTGGGGGGATGTAATGAGGCTGTCTGAAAAAAGAAACTCTGAGACTATAAGATGAAGTCCTGGTTCTGTGGAAGCTTGTTATTTTCACTCCTACAGAGTGAAGTACGGTAGGTAGAGAGGAGTGGGTGGGTTGAAGGCTTCTATCTCAACCCCCAAGAGTCTTCACTGCTCCACCAAGCCTCTTCAACAGCTCTACCTCCAGAAGACGAATGTGAGGATATTTTCTGTTCTCATGGAAACTCAAATGACAATGACAGACACCAAGTGGAGAAAAAAAAAAAAGAAACCGTGGGCTTTGGACTGAAAAGGATTCATACAGTACATTTTAAATCTTTCAAGTTTGACCACTTTGTCCAACTTTATCTGACTCCTTTCTCTTACAGACATTTGAAGAACTGTAAGCACTTACAAAAAAAAAATAAATGCAGCAGCGTACCCCAGACAGTGGCATTTAAATACTGTCTCTTAGATTTCAGATCTATATCTCATCTTCCTTTCTCATCTAAAACTCTTGAGAAAATAGTTTCTAATCAGGTGTGTGAGTCTCTGCACAGAAATTATTTTCAGTCTGATTTTGCAGCTCAGCATAGCAGTGAAACCACACTGGATAAATTCTCTAATGACATTCTCTTTTGTATGAATGATTGAATATAGTGTAAAGCACTTTGTCTGTACTTGTAAAACACTTTATCAAGTCAATTTACTATTTACCAAAATGGGGGATTTTCCTTCCCACTGTTGCTACATGCATGCTTAGTATGAGAGATTGCTGCAAAGTCAACAATACGATGTCGCTACATGTTCATCCAGTAGGACATTTTGCTGCAGGTCATCAGCGGCATTTCCATTACAGATGAGTACAAAACTTTAACATTCACTAATGTCGAACAACACATTGTCACTGATGCAGTGTGTTTCCAGTGAATAAGAAATGCAAGTGAATAAATCATCAAAAAGTATTGTATAGACCAATTGCATAACTGTGAAATGGAAACAAAACAATTTGTAGTTTTCAGAGCTTTCTGAACAGCTAAAATCATGTGGCATGAAAATGAAACCAGACAGAACCACATTCTGCAGCGCTAAACATCTAAACGTCAAAACAGTTCCTGCCCCTTTAAAGTGTTTTGCAGGTTTTCTTTCTTTGGGGTTTTCACTGTACTTTGTTCAGTGCAGCTTCCCATTAACTTCTGTCCCTTTCCTGTTGAAGGAACCCATTGTCGCGGCATAATACTACCACTACCCTGTACTTCCATGTGGATGGTTTTGTTTGGTTTGAATTCCAGTGTTAAGGTTCCTGCAGTTGTTGGCATAGATAGATTCTCTAAATTTTTTGGGGGGGGAGTATCAAATGTATTAAATGCTCACTGATCTTGTACCTTTGAACTCTGAAGGATCTCAGTTGAATGTTGGTGTGGCCGCTGTCTAATTTAATGCCTAGTCCTAAACCTCCTACCTCCTTCCCATGATGGATTTGTTGTTTTGTTGTTTCAGAGTTCCCTTTTGCTTCTGAATGTGGAAAAAATGTAAACATTAGTCATCTATCTTTTATGTGGTTAACTCTCTTTTATCCAACTTCCTTCCAGGTTCGAGAGGCTGACCACTGTGACCAACATCTTGCTACTGAACCTGGTGGCGTCCTCCCTGATCTTCATGAGCAGCCTTCCCTTTGTGGCCGTCTACATGCAGATCTCTGAATGGATTTTCAGCTCAGCTATGTGCAAGATCGTCTTCAGTGCCTACTACATGGGCTTCTACAGCTCAGTTTTCTTTTTAACTCTGTTGACGTTTGACCGACACCTGGCTGTTGTGTATTCGCTGACTGCTGCCCCTGTGAGGAATCGACGTTACGCAGTCATTTCCTGTGCGGTGGTGTGGCTGGCGAGTGGTTTGGCTTGCATCAGGCCGATGCTCATCATGAACAAGTTTAAACACTTTGACAAGATATATTGTGACGAGTATCCCGGTGGCCTCCCAAATATAGATGTGATTACGCTGAGAAATGCTGGATTTTATATTCAGCTTTTTGTTTTCCTCATCCTCCCTCTGGCTGTTATTATCTACTGTTACGTCAGGATCACAATCACAGTCATATCATCCAAAATAGCTACTAAATTCAAGACAGTCAGACTGATCTTCATTATCGTACTGCTGTTTTTTATCTGCTGGACTCCTTTCAACATAGTAGAGCTCCTGCATGGTAAACTCACAAGCTGTGAGGGTAAACAGAAACTCAGTTACGCTCTTCAGGTCACCCGCAACATGGCATACTTTTACTTCTGCATCAGTCCAGTCTTTTACACATTTGTAGGGAGAAAATTCCAGAACTACTTCAGACATCTTGTGGTTAGTCGTTTCCCAAGCTTGAAGAAGTACATTTCTGTTGCTGAAATCAGCAGAAATAACACGTCTACTAAAGTGACAGGGACTGATGTTAGCGATGGGAGGGGAAGCTGGAGCTTATTACGACATCAGACAGATAATATGACAAATAAACATGGGGATGTATAAAAAAAGCATTAGTTAGATGAAAGTCTTTGAGTGATAAGAAAAAATGTTTACTAACCTTGGCTGGTATAATATAGTTTTGGTATGAATTTGCAATTCTAGACCTTCTGTAGGTTTGCACTCATAACTTCCAGAAAAAATAAATGATGTTAATTCAAAATGGTCCTAAACATGCAGCAATCTGTAAAGAAATTTAAAGTAATGTAATGTGTAAAGTGCCCTTACAAAATACTTCCATCAGAGTTGGCCTCTGTGCCTTATGCTGCTTATACAAAATGCAGCCAACTGTGTGAGCGCTTACGACAACTGGACAGGGAAACCTGCAACAAACAAAATATTCAGAGAGATTTCACAGAGACTGGCTGTCCAAGGGTAGCAAACGACATCATTGGAGCGTCTACTGCATAACCCGCCCATATTTATGCCACATAGAGAGGAACACAATGCCCATGGAGACACTGCCAACTTGGCTAGAACTAGCTAGAGTGAGACTTAATAGAGAAAACTTGACTTTCTGTTGTAGCACAGGTATTACTTACCCTCAAAGTGAAAAGGCCCGTTTTTACTCAGTGCAGCACTGATTCATAATGAAACCTGAGACAGTCCGTGTGTGGGTTATTACCTGGTACTTGAACTGACCCCCACAGACCAAAAACTTTGCTGTTGGGATAACTGGGCCCTAAGTTGTAGCAAGAAGACCTTTTTTTCTAAAAATTACCTAAGTCTTTCAGAAGAATCTATTGAAATCTGAGTAAACCAAACTTTAACTTTATGCCCTATTTACAAAAAATAAGTTTAGCATGAAAACAGCAGCACACTACTTAAAGAATACCATAGCGTCCTGTTCTTGGGGTTACCTTCACTCTGAGGTTGCTAAACATTTTGCCAAAGTGGATGAAATCATGACCAGTTCTAAATATTTGTCAGTTTTAACCTAAGTTTGTCAGAAGATTTTAGTTTCAGCATAACCATCCAAGAAACCATATCAAGAGGAGTTTCACAAGAAGGAATGTAAAGTTTGTTTTTATGTCTTTCCCTGTGATAGATTTGTTTTTCAGTTTAGGATAAATTTCACATTAAAAGTTGTGGCCTGTTTACATCCTCTGCGTATTTCGGCAACTTGCCAATCATTGAGGATCAACTGCTGACCAACACGAACTGGACTCTACATAGTCTGACAAAAACATGTTCCAGGTTTATTTTTAGCACGCTCGTTGCAGTTATACTCCTAAACAGCAGGCATCACCATTGACACAGCACAGGGATTCGTTCTCAAATCAAAATGTCAACTTTCACCGGAACAAATCAATGCCAACCTTTAAAAGCTGATGACTCAACAGATAATTTAGAAACTGTCACTTATTATTACACCTGCTGTACCGATACCGGGATGAGTCGATGAACGTTAACATCCCGAATGTACATATGTAAATAGATCTGTAAATGGTTTGTGATTCTAGTTTCTTTTTCAGTGTTTTGGGTTGACTGTAGAGAGATTTCTTGATTAAACTGATCTTGTTTGGTAACCAGGATCCATTTAAAATGTATATATTTGAAGTGTCTGATTTGATTGAGTTGACTTTTTTGTAAAGTGCTTCGAGATGTGTTGTGAATTGGGGCTAAATCTGTTAGTAGTTTGTGGTTGTAGTTGTAGATCTTTTCAACATTCAACAGTTCAGCATTAAGTTAAATCTTTTACACATTCATAAGGTTGTGGACTATAATGTGTTTGTTTGTGTGTAAAAATCTGTTGTATTTCCAAAGACCCTTATTTTGTTGGCAGTTGCCAGCAAGTTTGGATTTTGTACTTAAAGTTGATTGTTTTGTGCTGAGGAATAAAAAACAATTCAAAATATTTTGATTGTGGATACTAATTTTTTTTTAAATCACACAGATTTGAATGTGAAATGAAAATACTAGTTTCAGTAAAATGTTTTAATTTGAGCTCAATTTGTGACATGTAAGAGGGTACTACACGTGTTCAATACTGAATATTTTGGTATTGATCCGACATCAAATAAATACTATGTCAGTATCGTGATACAATATTTAAGATATATAGAACTTCTGACTGTTAGGCATTTTTGTTGTTTTTATTATTATTATTATTTAGGACAGAATTTAGATATAGTTTATGGGTGTCAACAAAATACAAAACAAATGTAACATTTTCACGTGACAAACAGAAGCAATAGCAAAAACAAAACAAATTTTGTATATCGTCTTCTAAGGAAGTGCAAAATATTATAACTTGAGAGCAAACCAGAATTGTAGCTATGGTAGAGTGGTAAAAAAAAATAAAAAAGTAATAAAACACCAGCTTTCAGTCCAGAAGGGGGGTGGGGGGGTCTCTCAGTTGACTCTGCCCCCAATGGCGGACATTGGGGGGCGTCATAAAAAGCCCCTTAACCAAAAGCCACAGGAAAAAGCCAAATTGCAGTTTGTTGATGTGGTTACTAAAATGAAACTGAAAAAAAGTGATTAAAGCTGCTAAATCAAGATTTAACAAAGAATTCTATTTTAAGGTTGGTTTAGGAAGTGTTTTTCCTTTAATAAGAAAAATAATAAATTTGAATACCACATTTTGTATTTGCTTTGGTGGTTTTTAAAATCAGTTTCATCTGAAACATTTAAGTGTGACAAAAGAAAGAGAGGAAAAAAGAAATCTATAAGGGAAGAAAACGTTGAATTAAATGCATTCAGAGACCAGACATGTTGATTTATGAAGCAACAACTCAAAGTAGAAACAAGGGAGCAGATTTTGTTTTCTGCTTGTCATCCTTCTCTTTGTGTTTCTTCTGGAACTTAAATCAATTGTTTATATAAAAAGTGGAACCTTTTGTTTCCCCCCCCTATCCAGAGGAAAATGTAACGTTTTCCTGTAGTGTGGTCCTCTGGGCTCCCAATCTCTCTGACAACACCAAACTGGCTTCCTGTCTGTGCCTCATTTTTTCCTCCACTGACACCTGTAAACTTCCCCCCTGCACGCTGCTGTGTGTGACAAATTGCTGCCCGGTCTTACATTTATGCCATTCTTTCTTCTGGAGGACGGGGAGAAGAAGTAGGAGAAAAATCTTCTTGTCAGGGACGAATCTGCGCTTCAGCAGGAAGCAATACTTTCAGCTGAGAGGTCTTTTCTTCCTTTTTGCTTCAACATATTGGGAAAAAATCAAGGCCAGGCAGAAGTTTAAAGAGGGTGCTGTTATTACTGCAGCTGCTGCTTCACATGAAGATCACACATAGATTAGACATGTTTTATAAATGGCAGGGTGGAAAGAGGAAACTGCATCTTACACAACGGTTTCAGTAGAAGTGCAGAGGAACAGGGGAAAGAAGAAATGATTTAGAAGGCCGTTTCCTGAACAGACTTTTTTAAGTGCCATACAACAATACAATATTTTTCCGTTGTAAAGGTTTTATTAAAATGTTATTTGCTGTTGGCAAAAAGAAAAAAAAAAAGACTCAAACTAAGGTCGGCTGCTGTGCGTGACCCGCATGTTAACGAACGGCAGCAACAGCAGCGGCGCTATGGGAAGTGACTGATATGATTAATGATCTGAGACACACAAACATTCTGGACCTGTGTGCAAACTGCAGCCACCGCGGTTCACTCACACACACGCACACACACACACTCCCTACAGAGGAAAATAACATTTATTTAATGAAAGAAGGTCTTAAAGACTTCAATCATTAAATCAGAGCACTATAATTTTCTGACTTACTCTGTTTTCTTCCATAAAGCAAAAACAAAAAAAAAGAAATAAAGCATAATCATACATCTGAAATCAGATGGGTTTTTTTAAATACATAATCAATACTTCTTCCTGTCTGGATCATGCTGAATATTTCAACTGTGGGTCAAGTTCTTCTGTTCAGTTTAGTTTATTTATCCAATTTCATAGGATTTCAATTATTTCACTTTGCTTAATGTGAGAACGAGCGAGGGATGTTTTTTTAGTATTTGGTGGTGTTTCCATTTGAACATTAAATGTGTCCTTCTTTTCACAATAGTCCACCATACTGAAGCCTAGTTACAGTATTTGTGGCCCAACAAGATGGTGCCACGCCCTCCTGAGCTGGTACCAGCATGGCCCGTTTGAACTCATATTCTCATTGTTCATCTTCTTTCTTAATATTTTCAGTCTGTAAGGTGTTCTGTACATGCTGACACAAACCAGGGGGGGTTGAAGTTAACCCACCACAGCAGATCACAGAGCCACGCGGGTGTGAAAATTAAATGACACAAGGCTACAGGACAAGAGTGATATTCTGAAGCAATAATGTTGAGAACAGCACACCACATGACTCATATTTTACACCATCTTGATCTGAAAGCCAATAACTCCCCAAGATCTGAACCCATAGAGGGGATTTTTGTAGCCACTGATTGTTGTACATATTAAATCTAAGACGTATTGCTAAATCGTTTCTTGAACTTTAGATTTTTGCTATTTTGTGTGGGTTTTTCCCCACCCATGTACATTTTCCAGCTAAAATGATAATATAAGCATAAGTAGAATTATACAAACTATGGACGTTATGGTTCTTTTTAAGGAATGGATGTGGCAATTTTGTTTTATGTTTTTATTATTGTCTTGAATGTCCCATATAAAATATTTGAATCATGTGTCTGACAGAGCCAGTTATCTATTTAACATGTTACTGCCAGGTAAGGTGTTTTAGGAAGTGAAGGCGAACCAAACGATGAACGGCGGCGTGGCATCTTGCAGTTTATTTACGGATTTCTCAGACATGAGAAGGCAAACCAAAGGTGAGACACACACAAGAATCCAGCAACAGACTGACATGACTCAAACTTAAATACTACAGGAAACAGGTGAGGGAAATAACCAATCAGGAGACACAGGTGAAAATCATGAGCTAAATTAACAGAGGAGAAAGGGCTGGAGAACCAACACATCCCTAGATCCATGTAGACAAGAAGTAAAACCTGGCATCAGACAGAAAACTAAACCTATGAAACAGAAAACCCCACAACACATCCCAAAACACTGACATCATGACAGTTACCATACATTCAGTTGGCTGAAGGAAAAAAATCTTACAGCTAAAAGGTAAAATATTACAAAGAAGTATTTCCTCCTTTTTATGATTTACTGAATTCCACGACAACCGTACAGTGCGTTGCACTACCACCATGTGGCAGCATGATGTTCACTTCCTGTAGCACTGTTAGGTCTAAAGCAGATGTACCAACATGCATAAAAAATTCTTACTTTTGTCTCGTCAGTCATCAGCATGAAGACCACAGAAACAGTTGTTGTGTTTCTTTAGGTGAGGTTGATGTGTTTCTTTCTGAGACGTTTTTCCTCCTTCATGTTGTCAGTTGCGTTCGGTTCTCTTGTTGGTTCTTGATTCTGAGTCTGTCAGTAATCAGGCTGGGGTTTGGCCTGAGACTGAACTCAGCTTTACAAAAAAAAAAGCTGTTAATTTATGATTTATCAACTGATTGCCATTTCTGAGCCAGATATAATTATTATTAATAAATGAAATGATTATTTTTAAACTTCTGTATCTGTATTTACTCAGATTATCTGTCCCTGAAATTGGGGCTCCAGGTCTGACTGTTTCTCTCCAGAGATAACCTCGGGCCGGGGCTGCATTAGAAAGGGAACCACGCCGGCTGCCTGCCAAGTCTGTGGCTTTTGTAAGAGTTAAAAAGTTAAAGTTGTCTTTTGCCTTAAGTATCCATGAAGTTAACACTTATTTCATGAAATGTCATTTACCAATTTCAATTTATTTGAATGAATAAATTTTTTTCTAGCTTATTTTAAGTTTTTTTTTTTCATTATGTTCAAAAAGGTACCAAAACGTAATTTTTTCTTTTTTTTTAAAAGCAACAGTATTATGTCAAACCTACTTTTTTGAGCTTTAAATCCTGTTATAAAGTTATTCCATCATTAAAAACATTCCTGGAGTACTGCCTTGATTCTTTCAAACATCTTTGATAAAGGATGTTTGAGAAATCCTTTATCAATCCATCAACTTTATTTTTATGGTGCATTTCAAAACCTGCTTTACATTAAAACAGAAATATGTAAGAATATACAAACAATTAATCTCCATGGCAATGTTGTGATGACTTCCTGAAGGTGGAGTTTTAGAAAGAGCAAGAGCTTCTTAAAGAGACAGAGGCCCAATTTCAAGGCATTAAATTAGGAAGTCTAATCTCCATCTCTGTCATATAGCATTTTTATAATAACTGAAGGTAATATTGTCACTTGATTGCATTATGAAATGACATTATGTGACTTGGAAATAGATGGTACTGCCCCTTTAAGCCTACCAGGAATATTTCACAGTCTTACTTTAAAAGTTAAATTAGCACACTTGGAACTAGATTTTCAAAATAAATAAATCTATTTTTGTCATCGTTATATAAAGGATGATAAAGATTAAATTTCATGTTTATGACAGCAATTAGTGTGTTTTTATCCTTCTTTTAAATATAAACAGTTCTTTTCTTATTCCGGCTCTTGCTTTATTCTTCCTCTCTAACTGCTGCTCTTCATTCTCAGCATGATTTTTTTTTTTTTTACCATCAACAACTGAATATCAAGTGTTCATTATCAGAGAACCCTCTCCACCATGCAGAACTGCTGCTAATGAGTTGGCATCAGCTATACATTCTTTTAATATAATTATTCACACTGAGGAGAGTCACAGTGTGGGCCGCATGCTATGGAAGGACTTTTCACCTTGGCATTTTCAAGGCAAAGAAAGAACACCATCTGTCAGTTTAAGAGTTTTACTTATTAATTTATATAAGTTGTCAGATCTTTTACCAGAGCTAGAGTTCAAATGTTCTAAAACACACAGCAGACTCCACATTAATTATTGTAAAGATAAATCCTGAGTACATTCAGGCTGCCTCCACAGCAAAAGCAGCCGACACGAGCTGCTAATTAAAGCATTTCAATAACCAATCGTCATCACTATGATGAAAACTTTGGTAAATATTTGAGTTGAAATCTGCTCCATGTGCGACTTTTGGAAATTCTCAGAGTTTCAAAAGTTGAAAATTTCCAAGTTTTCACCAGCAAACTTTTGACTTTCATAGCAAAGAATTTTCCTTCTTTTAAAAAAAAAAAAAAACTGATTTTGTTCTAGAAAATTTTCAACTTTCGTATTTAGAAATTTAGAAGTGTTTTCTAGAAAACTTTTTTTTTTTTGCAAAAAAAAAATCTACAATGGCCATATTACGTCAATGTATCAACCAGACCAACTGAAATTCAAATATGACTCATTTATTTTCAATTTCTGGTGGCATAAAGTTCTGCCCATAGTGTCTTAATCACACAAATCAGCCAGTTTCTTATGTAACAAACAACAGTGAAGCTTTTTCAAAACGTCTTCAATCAGATAAGGTTCTTTTTCTCCGACTATAAAGTAAAAACCTGGAGCTTTAACAGTGCATTAACTTGGAGCGTGTTTGAGTGATCTGAGTTAAGCTGTTGCAGCAACTAAAAGCCTCTGGATATGTCGGAGCCTGTGAGCTGCTGCAGTGGCTCAAGCTGCTCTTTCATGATGGAAGCATTGGATTAACTCTGAAGGTGACCCCTCCCTGATCCACCGGACTCCTCCGTTTGGAGTCTAAAGAAAGAACGGGGTTCGATCTCCTCAAACAGCAGCAGAGATTGTTGCTACGGACAACACAACTAACAACGTTATGGTTGACCCGTAATGCATCTCGGTGGTGGGTTTAGGATAAAGTATGAATTAAATTATTTTATTTAACCTGGCTTTGAAACAAAGTTTATTGCAGATATATTTGCGTTGGTATATTTTGTTAAGCTTTAGAGCCAGGTCAATGTATTTAGTTGGGATTTCATATGATCAACACACACCTTGTGCATGAAGAACATAGTTTTTCACTCTTTTATGAATTCATCAATGAGAAGTGTGTCCTCCATTTGTATTCCTCATCCCTCAGTTCTTTCCAGAACCTCTTTCTGCTTTTTTTTGGTTCCATTCTTTGGTAACAGCTCAATTTCAGTCAAAATGGATGGGAGCATTTTGAGAACATTAACTTTAAATCTTGTCATAGATTCTCACTAAGATTTATGTTTTATTCAGGAAGGTTTTGGCCTCATCTGAACAGAACTTCTTCCACATGTTTGATCTGTCACACGTTGTTTTTAAAACATCTGCAAAGGAGACTTGTTATGAGTTTCTTTCAACCAAAGATTTATTCTTGCTACTCTTTCTTAAAGGGGCGGTATTATGGGTTCTCCTTGCACATAGTGGCATTCCATAGCACAATCCAGGAACTTTGTTAACGTGAGTGGTTATAAAATGCTGTTTAAATAAAAAAGAAACATCACAACAATCCTCATTATGCGGTTCACAACTGTTCTTAGAAGCAGTTCCTATAATGACATCAGTTCCACCAGGTGTTTGCTAATTGCCGCTGGCTAGTCTGAAGGAGCCGAGTGAGGGAAGGCTGCTCTGTGAGGTGGAAGCTTGTAGCTCTAGGGAAAAACGGCACCGTATTATTGGACAAAGTGTTTAGGCATTCCTCAATGACTGGACTAGGAAATTCAAGGATTTCTCAAACATACATGAACGAATCAAAAGACTTCAGATATGTGATGAAGGAATAACATTATAGCTCAATATAAAACTGAAAACAGTCGATTTTGCTGATAAATATGTTAAGAGAATGACTAATAGAGGCTCTGTGAGTCTCCTGGGATTTTATTATAAACCTCAGACTCAACAGTCTGAATATAAATGCGTTGAACAATTTAAACATTTTGTTGTAGGATAAAATAAACTTACAACTTTAACAAAACTGTGACATATTAAACATTGTTACAGTTCTTATTTTTGATCAGTCTAAACAGAGCAGATTTGAAATGCTGCAGTGTGGACAGTCAATTGCCATCCAACCCTTAACTTGATTATTTGCTTTAAATATTGATCAGATCATTTGATGGCAAATGGAAGTGGACACATTTAGTTTTCCAGAGCAGCCTTTAATGACCTTTAGCTTTACTAGCTGAGGAGCTCAGCTGCTGAAGATGGACTCTGAGTGGAACGCCGGCTCCGGCTGCTGCTTCGCTAAATTTCAGCCCTGTTAGCCATAGCATCTGATAAAGACGTCTCCTCAAGAAGGGGTTTGGGATATGTCCCACCTGGAGGAGTCAGTGGGGGCAGACTGAGAACACACTGAAGAGATTCTATCTGCAGGCTGTCAGGCTGGCAGAACCTGAAGAGATAAGAGAGGAGAAGAAGGAGGATGTCTGGGATCTCCTCAGGCTGTTAGCCTTTGGTTCACTGCTGGAAACACACCAAGGGTTGAAGGAGCAGGTGACAAACAATATGCTGTCAGCCACTAAGTACTAGCAAAAGGACAGATTAGCTTTTGCTATAACTTACTGAGACTTTTACATTAAACATAAGAACAACAGGTCTGATTGTACTGACAAAAATGACCAAGAAATCCTTTAAACAGAAGCAGTTTGAAAGGTTAACAAGCTCAAAAAGCAACATATCAAACCTCGATCTAAATAAATTCAATAGACTAAAGACAAAAGCATTGGTAACTATTAATGTGGAAGGTGCCAAAAAGGATTTCTGATGGTTTTGGTGACTCCAGCAACACCACCAAATGTGGGTAAATCTTTGTGTCTATTCCGCTAATGGCAAAATAAACACAATTTGGGATTGTGGAGTTTCTATTAAATACGAAGTTAAATTAAAATCACATGTGAATAAGCTACTATAAGTTATTAAACATCATAGTAGCACCGGATGTAAATAGTTTTGTAACATATATTCAAAATTCAGCCAGGCTGCTAGAGCTCATCATCTATCAGCCAATCACAGGAGACGTGGGCGTCTTAATTAGGCGTTTAAAGCGACAAGCCCCGCCTACTTGGAAGTGGCTAAGTATTCAGTGTTTTGGGGAAATTTTTACAGAAGAGTTATGGATTCAACACGGAATGACACGCAACTTTTTATGAACTGAGATGCTGTGAGAGCTCTGTTGGAGCTAGCTGCACATTGTCCAAATAACCAAAAGTAAACCATCATCCTGCTGCCACTTCCTGTCGACTTCTTCATCGTTTCCACCAGTAGTAACATCCAGTTGTTGATCATGTGACTGGTGGGATGCAAAAAAGTGTTCACATTGCAGGCTTTGCAAAATACAGCTATTTCAATATGACTGAAAAACCACCTCATCCAAGCTCAAATACTTTTTAATCAAACCATGCTTCTTTTTTTTCCCGAAATTGCTGTTTCTATTAAGTAAAATTGTTGTCACAAATTCACTTTGTGTAATTCTGTGGTCAATGGAAATGCTGCTTTGTTGCACTGTTGTACTGTCTTCATGCAGCGTTATTTCTTCTGCAACAAATGCATTCACGATGCAAACCTGAACTGAATCTCTTTCTGTACCATTCGTCTCTTAGAGTGATACAAGAACTCTTTATCTTCTGAGCAGGGAAGGGAAGGAAAATGTAACTGTTTGCCCAAAAGGCTGCAAAACTTTGCTCTCCGTGGAGATGGGCTGCAGAAAGAGATCGCTCTTGCTTCACCTTCATGCTGTGTTTCATTTTTGCTTTTTAATAGAAGTGTCAAGCAGCTCTCAGGGGTGCTCCACTTGTGGGGAATGAGAATTAATTGGAGGATTATAGCTACATGCACCCTACACCCTGTCCTGACTCCTAACATGGCTGTAGGGTCTGAAGGGCCGCTTCTCCTCACTGCTGACTCTGGCTTTATGTGGAAGGCTGCATGCAGCCATTAGAAAAGGAGAGCAGTAACTCTGCTCCCATCACAGATCCTTTGTCCTTCTTGGCTACTGTTCCAGGATGACAGCATGTATGGAAGCGTTTTTACTTTAGCAGTGACGTTGGGAAGATTCATCCTCGTTCTGGAGGTTTGAGTCCCAAAAGAAACCATCAACATGGCAATAAAACCTTTACTCACATGAGCAAAATAGTCTGGCGAATGGCTCCTCTTTCTGCTTCTCCTAATTGGCTTTGATGAGCTCCAGCTGGAGGACACAACTGCTGGTTACACCCTGTAAAGACAGAAGAAGAGACCACTGGCTGTTTCCATTCCATATATAATTGCACAATTTAAGATTTGGAAAATAAATTTGCTTAATGGAAACCAGTTGCTGTGGTGGCGTAGGGGTTTAGCACAACCCACATATGGAGGCCTTAGTCCTCGACGCGGCTGTCACGGTACTGAGTCAACATGAGTAGTCAAGGTGCAAGTTTATCTTATCTGACATATGACTCAGTTTGCAGCTGCTGCTTTGACTTTGTCATTTTTACTCTCTCCCTAGTACCATATGTTCTAGTACCAGCTTTTTTCAGACACAATTCAGATTTCTATAATTCACATCGTCCTCTCTTGCATCAACAGCATTCTCCGGTTCCAGAGAAGAAATGTTTCTGAGGCGACACCTCACCTACGACTTTCTTTCCTTGCTCTGTCGTCTTCCTCTTCCTCCGGATAATTTGAGGTGACTCTTGACGACTCTGGAAACTTTCACAAAGTTGATCTCCATCGGCCATGTTCTCATGGTCCCGCTTTGGTGTTTAGAAGATGGACATGAGCCGTGTTTATTTGTAAGTGGACTGTGATTCATAAAGGGAACACTGCTGGCAGATGGTCAAGTTCTCGGTTTTACAAATCTGAATTTCTACTGGCAAATGTAGATGTGTTATTATGGATCGTATGCACTGCTTTCTAAATGAGCACACTCAGCTCTGTGGGCATCAGACCAACTGTTGCTCCTCTTTCATGCCTTTGGCTGGATGTTGAGCTTTTTCCCTCTGCAGAATGAAAATAGGAACGACCTAATGTGACCTGATAGCGCTGCATGATGAGAATTTTAACGTCAGAGCTAGCGCCTTCCTAAAGTATTGAGGTCGCAATGGGACTCATTAGAATTTTATGTGAAAGATCACCACAAAGTAGCGTATATATTGTGACATGGATGAAAAATGATGTGTGGTTTTTCTCACAAATGAACATCTGAAAAGAATCTTTATTCAACCCACTGAATCAACACTGCACCTACAAGGCTCTTAACTCATGTACTGCTCATTCTTCTTTACAAATTAGCTAACACCCCTCAGATTGGGTGGAGAGTGTCTCTGAACAGCAGTTTTAAAGTCATGCTTTAGATTTTC
The DNA here is from genome assembly GCA_903066815.1 of Brachyrhaphis roseni. Classification (NCBI taxonomy): domain Eukaryota; kingdom Metazoa; phylum Chordata; class Actinopteri; order Cyprinodontiformes; family Poeciliidae; genus Brachyrhaphis; species Brachyrhaphis roseni. Next base: position 29,026 of record CAEFZY010057514.1, read on the forward strand.
AGTTAGATTTAGGTCTTTGGGCTTTGACTGGGCCATTCTAACACCATTCCATAGTTGCTCCTGTTACCCTGCTAAAAGATGCACCTCCCTCAAAGACTGAAGTCTTCTCACGCCTCTGTCGCCACTGCCGTGTTTCACAATGGGAATGGCTGATTTAAGGTGATACACAGTTACCCCCCCCCCCCCACACCCACACACACACACATATATATA
>CAEFZY010057519.1:0-48319 GCA_903066815.1 Brachyrhaphis roseni
TGGGCCTCCCTTCTGAAGCTGCTACCCCCGCGACCCGACCCCGGATAAGCGGAAGACGATGGATGGATGGATGGATGAACTTGATAAAGCGCTATACAAGTACAGATCAATACATTCAAAATTTGGTCCATCAAAATTATAATGCAAGTGAAACTCGCTAAAATATTCTTTTATTATTTTCACTGAAATATAATCACGAATCACTTCTTTTGTGCTACTGACTGTGGCAAATTTTTCATTTATTTCAGACAACCAAAATATACCAAGCTTATTTTTCACAAGTTTCAATTTATTTTATTTAGTTATTTAACTTTCAACAAATGGTTCAACATGTCACAACCATTTTTGTTCCTTTAATATACAGAAAAGGAAAATTGTCTTGTTTACAGTGAAAACATGGCAGAAAATAATGATTTCCACACTACACCTCAAAAGACAAGCTAAAAGAAACATATACATATAGACTTATATATTTTATATAAGTCTTTAATTACAAACATCTCATAAAATCAGTATTTAAAAAAACAAAAAAGATAAAGGTTTTGATGGCTCTAGTGGCCTTTATTTGATAGTGAATTGACAGGAAAATAGGTAATGAGAGAAGGGAGAAGACATGTGGTAAAGGTTACCAATCCGGAAATCGGACCTCAAACAGCCATGCCGAGAACTAAGGCCCCCATATGTGGGTTGTGCTTAACCCCTGCTCCATCACAGCACCCCTAAAATCAATCATTTAACAGAGGCTTATAAATTATTTGACTATTTAAAGACAAAGCAAACAAAAACCACATTCTAGTTGGTGCTGTCGTGGCGCAGGGGCAAAGCATGACCCACGTATGGAGGCCTTAATCCTCGTGGCAGTAGTCACAGGTTGGATTCCCAGACTGGCGACATTTGCTGCATGTCTTTCCTCTCATTACCCTTTTTCCTGTCAAACTACTTTCAAATAAAGGCCACTAGAGCCAACAAAACAAAAAACAACCCCAAATTCTAAGTCTAACTTTTTTCTGACATTTTATATTTAACTATTATTTTTATGTACAGATAATGTACAATCAGACTTATTTGTTATCTTTCTTTCCAACTCCCTTTCTTTGCTCTACTTTCTCTCTTCCTTTTTTATGAACCCCTTGACATTTCTCTCTTCCTAAATCTGTCCCTTTGTGCATCTGGGCAGGGTTTATATTCTTTTTCATAAAGAAGCATTCTTTATTTGGACTGACAGAACAGGTCAGAAGTTTCTCTTTCTGATTTGGGCCTATAGTTAAAGGATGCTCTTGTTCTCGGTAGGGAGATGATGGCCGTGAATGCGCTTTCCTTGGACTTGCCATTCTTGGAGAGTTGTGCCTAGATTTAGCATCTTTTTTGGGGACAAGGTTTAAGTCCAAAGATAGTGGTCTGCCAAATACTGGACTGAGAGGAATCACAACATTGTCTCCTGGAGCACCAAGAGTAAGAAAGACTTCTGGTACTTGATAGTCATTCTTTATTCCCTGAAACAGACAAGAAGACAAAAAAATGCTTCAGAATTTTTTTTAAAACAATTTGTGCAAACTCAAAACATTCATGGTCTGTGGTAGCACTTACTGGCTGTGGTGTTACACTCAGTGATACTTTCAATGTCATCTATTGGAGAAAGCAAAAACGTCAACACAAAAATAATTAGCTAAAATTCATTCTGCCATAAATTCATTTGCTGCATCCCTTCAAGGATGCCGCATGTGAATGTACTTCATTGAAAATACTCAGAGCTGTATTCCTGTAGATGGGAGTATATCAGCAATTCCATAGGGATTTGGACCAGTTTATATGACTTTGATAAATGTCTATCACTCTATACTTCTAGAGAAATTATAATGAAGTTGTACCTCCGGTTGTGTTTCTACCTGTGCTTGAGAGTTTTGATTCATCCTGAATTCAGTCTCAGGGGTAAATGAAGCAGACTTAGGTAACGCCAAGGTAGAGCTTGAATCTGCATCAAAAATTTGGGGCTGAGAGGAACTTCTGTGAAAGGACTTCCTTGATGCAGCAGGTGTTCCTTCATTCACAATAATATATGGTGGTGATGCCTAGGGAAGGAATAAATGTCATAAATGTCTAGTCATATACTGTACCATTAGAACATTAGTTTATAGATACTGCTAAATACACAGTTTTTAAAATAATAGGCCAATATGTTTCTTTACATAAAAAATTGATGGAATATATAATTTTTATATCCAAAGAAATCTGTAAATTTTAAATGTATAGCTATAAAAGCCAAGCTATTAAATTTTGTGAAATAAAAACAAAGAAATTGTAAGTTTCATTTAGCAACCTTTGCCATTTTTCAGCTTGTTACCTATCCAATAATTTATACTCAACTTGCATCTTACTGGGAAACCAGTCTTTGGATTTCTTACATTTTTCTTTGCTTCAGATATTCGACTTGTTCCTGGAGAATGTTGATCTTGTAGCCTGACTGCCTGACTGGAATTCTTACTGTTGACGAATGCGATAGGTTTTGACCCTATTGAGAATATTTAATTTATTTCTGACATCTCAAAGATAGAATTAAATTTGAAATATTTTGTCCTGTGTGTTTTTCTTACCCATGAGCCCATTATTCAAAGGGCCGCCATTGTGCACTGGAGTGTTGGCTGTACTTCGGCAAGGTTGTAAATAGCATCGTTGGTCTTCCATTCGAGCACTTTGAGAATGTCTTATCATATCAAAAAAATGCTCCTGCTCAGCTGCAGATAAATCCTGCATTAGGAAAAGACAAGAAAAAGCATAGGCATCTTATCTGACCTCTGATCTGCTGACAACAACAGATCAGAGATCTGTTCTGTTTTTGTCATTGCTTCGGAACAAAATACGGATTTATTGCTAAAACTATAAGCAGCATATTTTACAAAAAATTCTCTCACCTGCCAATGTTGAGGAGCATTAAAAATAGCTGAACTTTCGGGAGGTTTATCAGATGCATCATTTATGAGGCTTTTGAGCTCAGTCGAAGGGGTGTTCAAATTTTTTAGGATTTGGGGTGCAGAGCATCTTTGTTCATCCATCCTTGAGCCCTATAGTAGAAAAATATATATTAAAAAAAAATGCTAAATTTAGGTTATACTACACATCACTTGCCAGTAAAAAGGCAAATATACTGTATGTGAAACACATAACTTCAATTGATCAAACATGTGGCGCCAACCTGGACTCTTGAAACTAAATAGCATAAATGTCTTGCATCCATTTCAGCAGGTGTTACTGTTGATATGGTGCCTCTGTTCTGTATTCCTGGTAATGATGGAAGAAACATACGCTGGTCATCAAGTCGTCTGCCCTGGGAGTTTGCGACCAAACTGAAGAGTTTTTCATCATCTAGTAAAGAGAAAATGAAACCCAGATTTTAACATCAAATATGTACTTGATTACATCAACATACCTGATCAAAAGTGGTTATTAAGTCAAAGAAGAATTCTGGCTCTAACCTTGTGGGATTGTGCTTACAGTGAGTTTGGAACTGGGCAACCCTTGAGAATTAACATTTAACGCACTTCGTGGTTTCTCTTTATTCTTCGGATTTACATCTGAGTTTGTGCTGAAGGAGGCTGAGCGCGCTGTATCCAAAGCAGGTGATAATTTTGAATTATTTTCATAAATATGGGTCTGTGGGCCTTGATGCTGAGGCAGGCAACACCTTTGGTCATCCATCCTGGAACCCTGAAATTAGAGCAGGAATTATTTTTTTAAAAATTTGACAGAATTTTAGGTTTCATAGCCACAATAAAAACATAGATTTTCCTTTAGAAAATAAACAAACACACTATTAAACATTGGGTAATACTATGTCCAAACACTGAGAACATGTGGTGGTGGTTTTTTAATAACAATGATGAAAATATTTTTTTCACAGAAAGCGAAAAGTTTCTAACCTGGACTTTTGAGACCATCTGAAAGAAGCAGCTTGAGTCTCCTTTATTGTCACCCTTTCCATTCTGTGATACTGGTAATGATGAAAGTGATACTCGCTGGTCATCCAGCCTTCCACTTTGAGCTCGTGTCAAAAGGTTTAAAAAAAAATCCCGATCTGATGATAAAAATAAACATATATAACAGTTTTTCTAAACACCATCTTATATATATTAAAAAAAAACTGTATTAATATTGAAAGACTGTGCTCTTTTTCAGTATTGGTTTATGTATTTGAGGAAGGATTGAAAGTTTGGGTAGAAAGGGAGTACCTGCGTTAGGACTCAAAACACAGCGCTGGTCCTCTATACGTCCACGCTGGCCATGAGTGATCATGCTGAGAAACTTTTGCTGTTCTTCAGGTGATTCTTCCTTTTTTATTTATGTGAAAAGATTGGAGAAAAAGGTCAATATGAGCATTTAATTATGCAACACTAAAGAAGAATAGAGGAAATTTCATATACAGTATTACACTAATCATTTATTAGAACAGACCCTTAAAGAATTGGAGCGTTGACGTTGAGAAGGAACTTGTAACTGATTTACAGGTGCCACTGGACGCTTTCTGTCAATATCTGGAGTATTCTGTGTCACAGAGATCAAAGGGTTTGCACCAAGGTCATTTTTACTATCTGATGCCTAGAAAAACAAGAAACATTTTTTTGAAAAAAGTAAGTAGTAGTCAGTAATTCAACTCAAAACCAAGCAGGTGCATGTATTCAACTTTTTATATGTTCTAGTCTATGTCCTGGTAGTTAAATGAACGATGAGAGCTGTAAATAAAATGTTCTTTGTTCACTGCCTAATGTATGGAAGAGTATAACAATGGTTTATTCTTTGGGGAAAGCCAGGAGAAATTAGTCAATTCAAAAACTAACAATGATTTGAAAGTTGCTATTCTCCCAGTTATTAGTCAGTCCAGCTCCAAAAAGAAAATCGAAGACAAACGTTAAATGGCAACATAATCAAAATAAAATAGGTTTGAACTCTGACTACTCTGTGTAGAATACAGTAGCTTAAGCAAGAATTTTGCAGAGTCAAATAAAAAAAAAAACACTACTAACATAACACACAAGTTATACTTGTCTTGCCACAGATGTCTTACCTCAGTATCAGTAGCTTCTGATTTTAACTTAATTCCAGCAGATGTCATCTTGTAAAATTAAAAGGCAAAAAAAAATTGTGATTGCAATAAACTATATGTATAATATAAACTGCTATTCAAAAAAAGATTCCAACCGATGCTCCTCCAAATGCTTGCTGAACGTGACAAGGTAAAGTGGTTCTGAGCCCTGAGTATTAACCCGTCATTATTAAGAGCCAAGCTAGCCCTCCCTTCTTAATATCACCATTTATAATCCTGGATAAAAACATAATCCAGACCACAGAGAAGGATGATCTCTTTTCATGAGAGATGTGCACATTCTTCATTTTGACCCACCATTTTACTTAAACTTGATGTTTGCTCCATTTGAAGCAATTAAAGTCACTATTATGATACTGGCCTGTGAGACCAATAAAACTGACATGAGGTATGAAAAAGACCTTTAGTCCTTCTGACCATTTTTGCAGGTTTTATTTACCAAATTGCAAGCAGATGTTAATATTAGAAGAGAACATGAGGGAAACTATGTTACAAAAAGAAAGTATTGAAAAGGCTATTAAATATAGAAATTATATTACTTTTACTCACATGGTCAAAAACTGAAAATATTACGCAAAGGATTTTGGCTAACTTCAGATCATCTTAAATGTCCAGGAACTAAAGGAAAAACAAACAACATTTGAAGGTTTTATTTTTATTGAATAGAGGCACAAAACACCCACTCTACAAGTTTCCAGCAATATATTAATTTAGTCGTGCAATACTTCAAAAATATTTTATTACAGCAGTTGAGATTCTAAGATACAATTACCTACATATGAAAACAACCCTAGCAGCCTTCAATCTTTTTCATTCTTTTACTGTAACTGTCATCTCAGTAAGTCACAATTTCACTAATTGCATCATCTGATATACAAGTAACCATCTTTGGCAGGATTTTTGGTTGATAATAGGTTAATCAAAATACATGCATCTATATAAATATTTATTACATATATAATCGCTAGAACAAAAGCGTTTAATCCAGGCAAAAATACATCCACAATAAAATAAGAGTGAATTAAAGAATAAGCTACTTCCTTCCACAGTTACATCTATAGATTCTCTTCATATTCAAATTAAGTTAATACAATATAATAGACAGCATACCAGAAACCAGTCAAATGAAAAACCTTTATTCCTTGTGCTTTTACCTACTTAGGGACTAAAAAATAAATTGGAAATTTATTCCAGACCCTTCAAGTCATTAAGGAAGGTGGTTGGAGTCAAGATGTGAGAGGATCCTGTCAAGACAAAAAATTTAAACATTGATAATTAGAAAAAACTGGGAACTTTATTACAGAAAGAGCTTTGAGAATTACAACTGAAAAACAAAAAAACGTCTCTCACCGATAAGCACTTCCCATTTTCCATCAGTGCTTCGAGTGACTTCATAAGCAGAACGCATCTCTGAGTGTGACACCCCTCCAACCACAAAAACAATCAAACGAGGACCAGAGCGATATTCTGTTGGAGACTTATTTTTGTGCCAGTTTCCAAAACGTGCACTGCTGTAAGAGACATGACACTAGTGTCATTACTTACAAAATAATGCAAAGTTGGCACTTTTAATGGACTTTCAATACAACTTTTAGAGCAACTTTGAATTAAAAGTGTCATTATTTACCAAATGACACTTCATGGTACCAGTCATAGACATTCATAAAGACTCCATGTTTATGATAGTGTCATGTCAGTCTTATGCACACCCCATCAAATAAAGCGTTACCCATATTTTCATTGTTTTTTTTTTCTGTTGGGCTTAAACATGTTGCATAATGATTATTTCTGCATTGTGACAATCTTTTTCATAATGGTCCTCCAGTCAAACATTCAACCCATCTTGTCTGGTTTTGCACAACCACTATAATATGGAGTTACTTATATTTAATGCTGCACTTTGCTTAAAAGGAAGCAGGAAAACATTGTGCATTAGACAGATTATGAACAAAATATAGACAATCGTTTACAGACGAAGCCTCATCATGATGGGAATTCCCTAGGGGATTGCAGTGCATTCAAACTTAAGCCGACCTATTTTTGGCTTTTTAACTTCAACTTAATCTGTGAAAAGCTTGGCTCCAATTTAGTTACAGGGATAAAAGCTTTTATTGGGTATTACCCGATGTATGGTTTAATTTAAAACATGTCAGTCATCTTTTGTTATGGCCATGCAAATTCTGTCATGTATACTTTAAAATGTTTGTGTTGGATCTACCTGACAGCAGTCTGAGTCGTGTTGATTGGTGCTGGATTAGAGATGAAGGGCCACTGTTTCTTATCCAGTTTGTCTTCTATAGCATTCTGCAAATACAGAAGCACAAAATGTGTGAAGTGCAGAAATCAATTTAGGTCGACAAAATCTAAAATGGCACTTAATCATTAATACCTCCATGATGTCCTTGATGGTAGGTGCCCATCTAGAGAGTTGGTAGGTACTCTCTTTTCGTTCCTTGCGCTCTGGCAGCATGTTGCCAGCATTGCGGCCCTGGCAGAAAATAACTCATGTTAACAAATAAGGAGGGAGTACAATATCATTAACAGTAGTATGAAAACTTGAACATAACAGCTCAATTACATTAGAAAATTTACCCCAGTTATAATGTTACAGCCAAGGTTTTGTATGTTGTAGATAACTTTGCTGTCTTCCTGCGTTATGTTGGCATGCTGGATGAGCTTGGTAAGGTTCTCCTGCCCAATGCCTAAAGATATTGACTCAATTGTGAATGTAGTTAAAACTTTTTCAGCATTTCATATGCTATATATTTTTCTTCAAGGAAAAAATATATAGCAGATAAAGAGTGAAGTAGTGCCCATTAAAAACGATTGCATAATTTAAAACATAATATGACATACCTTTTTTCTTGTGGAAAATGTACAGCAGAATGATGCGGATTTTGTCATAAGCCCCAATTTCATTGTCGAGCAGAACAGGAACAATGCTCTTCATGGCATCTTTTAGAGGTTCCCCCTCAGAATTTTCTCCCATTACCAGGTCCTGGGGAAGACAGTCTTAGTTAGTTACTGACTGCAACTGAAAGAAATTAATCATCAACTCAGATTAGTTGACAGTGAACAGACAAAGCAGCTGACATAAGAGCCTGCTCCTCTACTTTTTTTTCTCAATACTTTTCTTGTGATCTTGTTGACTGTTTGCAATAAGACGTTTGATGGCCCTGTGATCAAGCCTCAATATCTTAGTACTTAGTAGGGTACTGTAGCCCTCAGAAACCTTTGGTCATTTTAGTCAAATCTCTTTTTTGGCCCATACTGCCTAAAGAAATTAAGCTGCCTAGTACTTAAGCACATATTGATATAGATACACATCTTTTGCCATGCTTAACTCCAATAAGCATTCAAGTCTATCCAGCTTGAAGTTAGAACAAATGCCTTAAAAAAATAATTTAAAAAAAAGATATGATCAAAATACGCTCTTGCATAATAATGTGCACACAATGTATTAAACAATGATCAGCAACATTGCATTAGACATTTAATTATGGTCGCCTAACACTTTAAACAAATGACAGCTGAAAGAACTATTGGTGTTTGGACCACACAGGCCATCCTAGAGCCAAAACATGCCCACAGGATTAAAGAGGCAGCTTTCAGAGATGCTGACAACCCATTAGTGCAGATGAGTGATTTGCTCATACAAAAAGCACCCATTAACACTTGTATCCCATAATACTGCAAGCATGCCTTGATCTTCATTTCCTGTGTGCTTGAGATTCATCTGACGTAGAATTAAATGTTGCGGGGCACATCCCTTCTGGAGGTATGTCTGGCACAAAACAAACAACACAATGCGGCTCAACACTTGTGTGGATTGTGGCTTCCCCCAGTGCTCCAACTGGCTGACGAATTAATATAGCAGAACATACTACATGTGTACTAAATTCCTATCAACTCAGTTATTATGTAACAGCTTAGTCCATGTCTTATTGCATGGATATCTATTACTGCTCCCACACTTCTTATGCAATACTCGGATCATAATTTACTATTAAACATCACCGGCCAGTACCAATCGCATTTGACCATATCCAGGAAAGCTAAAGTGGAAAAAAAAAAGGAAACGGTGACAAGCTGAAGTCAAATATTGCACAGAATGGTGTAATTGTCTCTCAGTTACTGTCAGTGTAACTATGAAGCTGTAGCCAATCTCTGTAGCCAAAAGAGTCAGACTGAGATTAACTTTTAGAACTAACTCCAGTAACATTTGTGTTTACATTGAAAATACATACAATAGAACCAATAGCTACAATAATGTTGATGACACTTAAAAATGCTCAGTGTCTACTGAACACTCCATACTGACCTGCTCCACTTCACAGAGTTTATCAAGAGATGATTTGAATTTGGTCATGCAGGCTTCAGCTAGGTGCAAATGAGTAGAGTACTGTGAAAGAAATGGGGTAAAAAATAACTTGATTAAAGAATATATTTAATGACCCAAGCAACATTTAATTTTACCATGACAGAAAAGCATCCTGAAATAGCTCAACTAAGCAGTGTTCAAGAAATACCAACACTTGATCAACTGTCATTATATTTGCAACTGATCAAGATAAAAATATAACAAAGCAAAGAAGTAGTTTGTTAAATGAGATTGTCATTCCTGAAGATTAAGAAAAAAGCACAAACTATTATCAGCATTCTTCATTTTTATTGATTTACTAGCTAAAAAGTCTCATAACTTTATAAAGATACTAAAAAAGCTTAAAACCTCTCACCATGCTGAGCTCCTTCTGATACTGTGGCATCTTCTTTAACATCTGTGAAAGGTCTTTAATATTGGCCTGAAATACAAAAAAGTGGCAAATATTAAAAACTTCTGATTATATAATTACCAATTTCTTATTTACAACTTTCTCCAATATAAATCTGTAATAAATAAGCAAGCAACATGTACTTACATTATCAGTAGACATTCTCTTGCTTTCGCAAAAGGTGCGAAGTAGTTCTGTCACTTTCCTGGAATAATGGGTTAAGACGTAATCAAAATATTAATAATGTGCAATCATGCTTTAATATTTAGCATTTATGCAAATATCCGAAAGCCCTAAACACTAAACTGTAATTTAATGTTTTGTGAATTTTTTACTGTCTTTAGCTGCTGCAATTATTATTATTATTATTATTATTATGTAGAGTAGCAGTATGCAATGACGATTAAAAATTTACTCCATTTCTATTTTATCTAATGTTTCAATACTAAAATTTCAGAATAACAAAACCAGATGAAAGCAATTGACCAGAACACATGGAAATGTCACATAATTGGATTAATATATCAAAATAAGAAACTCACTTTGTTACATCTGCAATGTGCATATGCCTGAGTTGAACCCAGAGCTCATCATCTTCATCCAGTAGCACTTCTCTTGCTTTTGAATTCCCAATGCCAGTTGACTGGTAACTGAACAGTAAAGCATTATGTCAAAATAAGTTACACACAACTTTTCTTAGGTAACTTGCAAGTGACGGACACATATTAGGGGAAAAAAGTAAAATGCTGACATACGTATAGATGTCTTGTTTGATATCTAGCAAGTCATAAGCCATTGCTTGGAAGGTCAGCTCATGCAGAACAGGCGAGATGGGATCAAACCCACGATCAACAATCAGCAGTTGGGATCGTGCCTTATCTGGACCCTTTCATTTAAAAGACAACATAAATAAACGAGTCATGCTTTCAAATGTTTTTGCAGCTCAACATGGGTCAATATTTAAGAAAATTTTGACATCAATGAAAGCAAACCAGATGCTTAGATGACATGCTTATCAAGTTCACTTTATATGTAGAGACAAAAAGAGAAAAGAGAGCAGTAATACATGCCTGTTAAGACCCATCCTGAAAGAAAGGAAATGTGAGCTAAGAAAGACAGAAAATAGAAGAGTGAAAGGGAAAAGGTTCAGCGAAGCTTGTATAAAAACCCCCCCCCCAAACAAACAGAAAAAAAACAAAAAAAAACAGAAATCAAAGTAAAGTCAAGTGCTGAAGATGGAAAATTGCTGAATATGTTTCCTTACCTCCCCCATTTTGGGGTTGTCTGCTTTGTGAGCATTAAGGCGTTGGTAGATCTCTTCAGCCAGTTTAGCGTTTTCTTCCGGTCCCCTGAAGAAGCAAATTATTACACACCTTCAATCAGCAGGCAAATTAAGTGGCAAACTAATTTTAAAATTCTGTGCAGTATGTTTTTCATACTTGCGGTATCGGATTGCAGGATACTCGTTAAGTGTGTCACACAGTGTTGCAATCTGTTCTGCAACATTTTCCATCATTTTGTTTCTATTACTGCTATTCTCTTTGCTGTAGAATGAGGACAAAGAAGTTGGAGCATCCAGGGAGAATACCTACAGGGATTAAAGAGATTTATCTTTATGTAAATTTGTTTGCATTAAATTGCCAAGTAAACCATTTACGTAAAACATTATTTGCAGTTGCAGGATTAATTTGCATTATATTGTAAGTCAGTTAATAAGCATGGCTACTTATCACCCATGCTTTAAAATGCAGTCATCTTTAAAAGTTATATCTTAAGTGTATGGTCTGCTAGTCAATTAATTTTCTCTCTTTTTTTTTAACAATTAACTTTATTTTAAGCTTTAAAAACATAAAAAAACTGGAGATATGCTTGCTGTCTAACACCAAACACAAAGACTAAGAGGAACAGGACAGTATTTAAGAAATAAAAGAAAATGACTTTTCAAAGAAACTTAAACATGCTGTAAATCAATAGGAATTAGATACATTGGTAACAAAATGAAAAATTCATACAATAATTAAGTTTGTTTTTGTTTTGTTTTTTAAAGTGCTGACCTGAGACTCATTGGGCAGGAATGCAACATTGATCTCTTTTAAAGTCTTGGCAAACTTGGCAACTCTGGATTTCCCAATCTCAGCAAAGAGACTGTCAGGACAGGCTATGAGAAACAGGAAATGTTAACAAAAGAGGTTCTCTTAAACTCCACATTTATTGTTACATCAGGTATTACTGTAATACATCTCAGAATAATAAGTGTCCAGTATTTAGAAATGCTTGCATCTTACTGTCAGTGAAGAAGATGTGTGCTGCTTTGTAAGTAAATGCTGCATCTTTAAAATCATTGATTAGGGCATGAACAGACTGCAATTGGAAAAAAAAGAAAAAAAAAAGAATATTTTAAAGATTTTTGAGCAAGACTTAAGTAATTTTATGAATTGTATCAAATAGAACCCAAGATAAACTTCAACAAAAAACAGTAACCTTCTCCGCTGGTGTAATCAAATAGATGGCCTCCAAACTTGCAATTGGCTCCCTGCGTTTGTTGATGTCTTCCACAACTGAAAAGCAGACAGGAAAAAAATTACATGCCACTGGAGGGGGGTTGGGGGGTCATCAATGCATTGCAATAATTTTTTTTCCCAATTCAATAGTGATTCGGAAAACTGTGAATCGATTAGATGCCCTGATCAGTGGGTTGGTGCCATGGTAAGCAAGCATTAAGATAGCACCATAAGACAAGTCTGCATACGTACTAGTCACACCCTCAGCCAAAATATCCGACATCTTGCAGCATGAGGACAGAATTCTCATGGTCATGTGATCCACAATTAAAACCTATGGACAGACATGGTCAGTATCACAAAACAGGCATGAAAACAATGCATCTCTGAATTATTATTACCTTCCATTCGCCTTCTTTCTTTATGCTCTTGATGACCCCAGTGAGGATTTCTGCAGAAGAAAAAAAATATCTGTTAAAAAGATAGACATTATATGAATTTAACCTAACATCAAAGAACTGACAAAACATCCATAAAGTACCAAAAATTGTAGCATCAACCTAAACAAGTAAATAAAGTTAAATATTAAAAGTAATATGTCTGTGATAAGACTTTTTCACCTAGTGAGTTTTTCTGTTGTAACTCAATTTTGGAAAGTGCTTTTTGATGCATGGAAGGGTGAATTGGAGGATTTTTCCCGATACCTATCAAACAGGTATCATAATATTGTGTATTATTAAGAAACAATGCATAATACATTTCTTTTAGTGATAAATAATACAAGTTTTCCAACTGTTAAATTGCTAATGTAAATAACACCGTCAGTGAGGTCCAAAAATGTATTACTAAAACAAACATTGGTTCTCTTCAAAGAAGAGAACCAATGCTTTATTATCATCATAATAGTACAATTTGACATGCAGGAAACAGTGAAACATTGCACACAGCTATCAGTAAGTGTTTTTATCTATAAATCAAAGAGAGAGAGAGAGGCTCGTCTGAGAGCGCTGTTTTAATCTCTACCACTGAAATAAGTTTATGTTTTTATCTTAGAAAGAGGTGGTAACTGTGTGTTGTCAACATTTTTGATCACTATGCTACTTAAAATGACAAATTAAAGAAGCAAAATTTTATTTGTAATTACATTTCTTAGTTAAATTTCAGCTATTTTAAAAAAATAAATAAAGATAACTTCAAAACAAAGATTGATTTTAAGTGACTTACACAATTAGCAGAATTTAGTGCATAAACATTTCTCATGTAGTTAAGAAAATATAACTTGTTAAGCTTTCTAGTGCGTCGTAAATTGGGATTATTGAAGCACAACATAAAAACATTTCCACCTACCAACATTAGTGAAATGAGTGTTTTTGCTGTTAACTTAAGATTGGCATACTCTGGAAAATTTGCTTAAAAACTGTGTGATCTTGTTAACATGTACTAGGTTGACGCCTAAAATATCTCCAATGATTAAATTCATTTCAAAGTTGTCGAACTTCCTTTTACGTAAGCTAGCAGGTGTTAGCTTGCAACTTCTGCTGTCGCAGTTTTTATTTTTCAAGGATATCAACAGAAAGAGACGTAGAGTTCTAACAAAAAAAAGCTGTTAACCACTTGACTCACAATAGCGCCTTTTACCCACGTCTTAATATGATTTCCTTCGTTAGCAGAAGAGTTTTAATTGGAGCAAAACAGGAAGAGGCGTCTGGTATATCGACAGTCTAAACAGTTCTATTGTGGAAGTCTTGAATATGCTACAAGACAACAACAAACAAACGACCTAAACTGCCTGTGCCAACTTTAGAAAAGCTCAAACTTCATAAGTTATTATCGATATTTTACTTACTGTCTCCAACTACCGCTTTCAGTCCACTCGGTGCCATCTTGACAGGAGTGTACTTTAAAGTCAGTCACTTCCTCATGTTAAGAGCTTTGCTATAAAAAGCTCAACATTGCCACCTAATGTCGGTTACTATTATTGCAATATGACGGTGCAAAAATCTGACTGTTTTATGCGCAAGTAACAAATGTCAGTTTCTCATGTAAAAAAGGAAAACATATAAAAACAAAATAAAAACAAGAAGAAAGTTAAACAATATCTTTAATGGTGATCTTCCTTTTATATTATAATACCATCATGCAACTAAGTCTCATTTTCAAAATGAATGAGAGCAAAACAAATAAAATAAAACAGAATAGGTGCACAAAATAAGTTTACAAACTGAGAAATATATTTCTGGATACTTCTCTCTGCCAAATGTGTCAAAGGCAATCATCCAATGGGCTTTGGGAAACACATGTCAACACCTTTTCACCATAAGATCTTCAGCTGTTTATAGCTGTAGGAGCACATCCAAAATGTAAGACTGTCCAGAAAAGGAATCACAATTCTCTCCAGTGTATTCATCTTGGAGAGCTTATTGAGCTACTGTAAGTTGGCTCATGCCCTGCGACAGACTGGCGACCTGTCCAGGGTGTACCCCGCCTCTCGCCCAAAACGTTTGCTGGAGATAGGCACCAGCACCCCTCCTGATGCTGGAGGGGTGCTGGTACACTAGGTACAAGGGTGTACAGAAAATGGATGGATGGAAGGTGGCTCATGGTGTCGTTTCTAAGCATGCCAAAAATCAAAAGCTCCTTAAAGTACCTCTTAACACATCAATCATCAAGTAAAAATGTTGCAGGGTGTCAAGTTTAGTTGTGACGTATGTGATTTTTAAAACAGTTTCCTGTCTGCTGAGCAAAACAATCAAAAATAGAAAGGGAGTTCTCAAACAGTTATTCTAATGACAAGAATAGCTCAAACAATCTCAGACTGTTCGACAAGATTTCTTTATATAACTATTTTAAATACTGATTTATCCTAACTTTGCTGATCTCATCTTTTGGCAATATATGGTACATAATGGTTTACACCTATTGAGTTGATTAATTAGATTTTTTTCAATCCTTCTTAAGTTAGATCTTTTTAAACCAAATTCACAAGACAATAAAAGGAACTGAATATACACATTTGAATTATAAAGGAGTACAAGTATCTCTGGAAAGATACCTAAATTTTTGGATAATAACATTGTAGCCATAAATAAAAAAATGTTAAAAAACCACATACGCTGCAGTCTTTTAGTGAACTGCAACTTTAAAAAGTTATGCAGAAAACTACAGCACTTCCAGAATGTTAACTGATTTAACAATAAATTCTCCTACGAGTTCTGTTTATTTTTTCTTCTTTTTAAAATTATCCTTGATCAAACCAGGCAAAAATAAAATAACAACTTGGTAAAATACATTCAGAGTATTTGTTTAATCTGCATCACACATAAAAAAAAAAATGCAGTTCCAGAATACTATGTATAACATAGTATGTATCACAAATACCCAAAGAAAAAAAAGCAATTAAAACATAAAGAAATCTTGTATAAAATATGTCATTAATAAATTTAACATCAGGCAAATCCTTGAAAATTGCCAAGCACACCTTCAGATCGCATTAGTCTTGCAGGTCGTTCTGTTGTCTCATGCCAGACAATCTCTTTTCCTCAAGCAAATATTTCCAGAAATTTGTTTTTACACTCAACATTCAAATATTTTTCCTGACCACAAAATCTTCAGTTTTCAGACATTTTTTTTAATATCTGTTGCTCCCTTCGAACGCGCATCCGCTCTTTAAAGTTTTCCAACTCCTTTCTCTGAAAAAACAAGAAATGTTACACAAATGATAGCATTATTATGGTATTCAGGAGTTCATAGAGACAAAATCTGAACAGAATGTCCCTCATTATTTGAAAATAAATAAATAAATAAATAAAATAAAAAATAAATAAATAAATAAAAATGAGCTAAAAGTGAAGATGAACCAAAAAGGTGGCAGAAAAGGTAATAAGTATTTAATTACCAATTAAAAACCTAATTTGTGTATTGTTTATAAGTTAAAGTCTTTTTTTCTTTGATTATTACTCTAAACACAAAATTTAGTCCCAAAAAAATCTTGTTTTTTTTTTCATTTTACGAAGTAAAAGACTTTACAAACATCAGTTCTGTGCATCTCACCCGTGATTCTTCGTCCGGTGGAAAGATTTCCCTCTGGGAATTATAAAAGGATCAAAGTATGAAAAGAAAGATTAATTATATAAAAAATAGAAGCATGAATTAATAGAATCATGTCAGACGGATTGGTATGCAACATTAAAACAACACACAAGGAAAATGGCTAACCTTTCTCTTAACGATATACTCCTCGAAGTATTCCGCCTGGTTTGAGATCCAAAACATGGTCACGGGAAAAGATAAATAGAGCATCATCTGGCCAAGAAAAAAAATATCAAAAGAAGTTAAACACGGTGGATACTGTAAACTTGTAAACATCATCTAGATGCATCGTCAACTGACAAAGAAAAACGTTTCTTCATTTTAAAACGTAAAAGTTCAGACTGAAATATTTTGGTTAGTTTCGATTAGGTTTTACTTACTCTGAACATCTCTATTTTAACGCCCATTTTCACGTCAAGTTCTTATCCACAGCCGTATTACCTAAACTCATAACACAAGACCTTCAGACTGATTTCCGGGTATTTGATTCCTGTTCTTCTTCTACCTCCTTAAATTCAGTCACATCAGTTTTCTGCAGTATTGCCGCCACCTCTCGGTCTGGAGTCTAAGTGCATAACATGCTAGTAGGTAAAATAGTTAGAATGATAACCCTTATCTGCTCTAAAATGTAAAGGATGTAGAATATCGTTCGTTTTTATTACTCATCGAGAGAAATAACATTTAAATTCCCGGAACTGTAAATAAATTGCAATGTTGTTTTATTGCCCTCTATGTTCATGTTGAACCTAACATCTTTATCTTTCACATGTCTTGCCCATCTTTTAAAATAAATAAATAAACAATTCACCTCGCAATGGCTTTTTAGGACATATGGAGCAGAATGCTAACAGATGAAAAAAGCTGGGGTGAAAAGTAAAATAAATAAATAAATAAAATAAAATAACAACAACCTGAGCATTTGGTAATCTCTATAGAAAATAACATATTTGTCTAGGCAACTCATCGGTGAATATCATAGTAAACAAAAGTATAATCACCCTGATGTTTTAAGGGTATAGATAATCTCCAAAATGGTGTTCATGCCCATTTTTTGTAGAAAAACCATTAACAGCAAAGTTTATTTCCAGTGTGCAACACACAGTCTTTACGTCCCCAAGCAAGGACTTTTACGCGTGACGTCATCCATAACGAGAGGTGTTCAGGATCCTCGGAGAGAAAGATCCCGCGCGCCCTGGCAACCTGAGAAACACAGGTAAATGCCGTTGTTTACAACACTGTTTTGCCAGTCATTATGCTTCAGGAATCCGAGCAAATAGAGGGCAAGAGATGCGGTAACAGTGATGTTAATGCCTCGCCGGTAGTAAAGATGCCCGGCGCCCACAGATACCGTTCTCTTGCTCGGCGGCCTGTTCTGAGTGGCTAGCTTGCTAGCTAAAGCTAGTTTTGCAGTTGTCTGTCAAAAGACACAATAACCGCACCTAAAACGTTCATCTGCCTGACACCTATTGCCTGTTTCACTCACGGACAGTGACAATTACTCTTCAATTCGCCCAACGAATGTCTTTGCGAGTACTGTGTAGAGCAGCCTAACGCTTGTTTTCCCATCGACTGTCTTGTGTTATGGGAGACGGTGACGCCGTCACGATGATGGTGGCGCACACTCAGACGAACCCGTTGGCTAAGAATACATCAAATTGTTCAATTAGCTAAGACGCTATTTATTTGTCTGAAATGTTGAACGACAAGATATTAAACGCGGATGCTATCGTTGTTTTTCTGTTTTACTATGGATGGCATTGATGTCTATTACGAAACCCGAGCAGTAATCTATGCCCTATGGCCTAACATTTGGGACCTGGCTCTTCGACGGTGGTCGCTTGGGTAGCAGTTATTATCTTATAATTTATCGCTTTGACTCAGTCTAATGATTTCCAGCATCTCAAACACCTGTGATTTTGGTCATACTATTAAGATTACTGAGACAAACACAAAGGAATAGGAATTAGGTTTTCCTTATTGGCTTTAAGACTAGTCTTGTTGTGGCCAGTTATAGCTTTCGTTTTCCTCCCGCAGGAGATCTACATGATTTTCTAACCTGAAACGAGTGTTTCTGTTTTTGTAAAGATAATGGATGGTACAGTTGACATACCAAAATGTGTAAGTATACGATTTTATAATAGCCAGTAGCTCACCTACAATCACATGCTCATTTCTTGCCTGAAGGTACAAGCTACAGAAGTTGTTGAAGACTCTACCATTATGCTTACTGTAAACTTTACTCTCTTGTATTAAGTGGTACTGAGGCTTGTATTGCCATTTGAATGTTGTAAAGCCATAGTTAAGTCTTGAAGTTATCAATCAGGTATGGAAGGTGTTACTCTGTACATCTCGGCTCATGTAAATAAAAGTAATGAATTAAGACAGCGAGTAGTTTCTTAGCAATCAGTGCTTTAGACAGCTTAGACCAAGTTTTGCACTGAATCATTTCCTAGTCACATTATTAATGTGACTAATAATGCAGTTATTAGTCACATTAACCGCATTAGATTTTTCTTGGTAAAATTAAGCCTTCACATTTTAGAACTGTAAACACAAGCTCAATCAATTACACAAAAAAGCAAGTTGGTAGAATGTCAAGAAGCTTTTGCTTTTCTTTTAATCAATTTTTTTTTCATGCCCTGTATTTGTAGCCTCTTATTTCATTTATTTGTTACCATGACATAATCTTTGGCTGTGTTATTTTTATTATCCCTCAAAATTGATGACTGAATGATATTAGTTTATTACATAAAATGTTATTTAGCTTCTCTATTGAACTGTATTGTTTATACACAGTATACAGTCCCCTTACCCTTTCTTTTTTCTTTTGAACTCTGCTCCTGATAGTATTTGCAAGCCTCATGCTAACCATTATTGTTGATAGAAAAGACCCTGTTTATCACAGAGGTTTGAATCTAAATGTAAATTAATTTTGAGATGTTGTCGTCAGCATCATCAATGTCTGCAATATCACAATTGCAAAAGACTATTTTCATTGTGGTTGCTGGAAACATGTTATATTTTCAAGTGTTATATATTCTGCCTACCAATAATGTTTCTCGGCTGGTAGAGAAACTGTCAATGCACTCGATGCACACACTCAATGTATATTTTTAGTTGCCTTGATGTTAAAGCACACCAGAAGTGGTAAGATGTGATGAGGGAAAATGGTGACAAAAATATGAAAATATTGTCATCACAGAATTTATCACAATGTCAGTTTTTCTTAATGTATATTCAGATTTTGTGTTTAAAATCTGAAGAAGGTTTCATTGTCCACTACATTTCTTGCAGTAATTGTGTATCTCCTTGGCTATATACTATTCAAATTCAGTGCCTATTCCATGTGACTTTTGACCTTGTTATTAGCAAATCAAAAGATGAGCAGACAACTTACTTTGTACTAAAACTGAGAAAATGTTTCGTCCCTTAAATATGCCCCAGTTTAATTTGATGCTATGACATTTTTTTTATATTGTTCAGCTAGCTCTTATTTTGACAATGGAGCCACTGCAGTGTAAAGAGTGTGAAAGATTTGCAGCAGTTGTGACAAAATCAGCTGCATATTTTCTTGAAAATTTTGGTCTCGATTTCTCCATATCTTCTGAAATCTTTACTGTACTTTCTGCTGTCAGGTTAACTGATTGCAAAGATGTGAAAAAGCCTTAGTAGGTTTAATAAGGCCATCTTTTTATTGCAGTATGATAATTTCACTATAAAAAATTAAGGAAAAGACATTCTTTTGCTCAAGCACAGTTTATCAGTGAGTGGAAAATATCACACATTAAGATTTATTTTTTACTTAAGATTACTGGCACCCTTATGTTAATACTGTGTGGAACCACTGTTTGCCATCAGATACCTCTATTATGTTTTACAGCGTTGCAACATGCACGTTGAAGGTGTCTCACCATTTTTTCTCCACTAACTCCTAATTGCTCAGATTCTTGTGTCCTCTCGTAAGCATTCTTCTCTTTTGTTCAACCCATTAGCTTTGAATATTTTCTATCCTCCTTTTCTATTATCATTACTTGTGTGTCAGAACAAGTGAGCTTAGGTCCAGATTAAGCTGTCACAGATTCCGTTGTTTTAAAATGTGAAATTATTTCTGTGAATGTAGGAAGTCGTGGATTGCTAAAGATTCCCAAATACTTTGATTTATCTAAAAAGTCAAGCATTAATTGCTAGAATGATTTGATTGCATTTATGTTGTACAGAGTGTTTGTGAGTGCATTTTAAAGATATGATTTTATTAAAAACAACTATATCTTAACATGGGAGTTTTTGCTTTCCAGATAAATTTACATCAGTTTAAAGCTGGATTTTCAGAATAGCATTATGTTCAGGGACTACATAAGAAAGCTGAGTTTAATATGAAGCTTTTAAAATATCTACCATATCTTACCATACCATGAAGTTCAATAATTGTAGAAATTCCTCCAGTCAGTAGAGAATCCTCCTCTACTCCAGTTGTTGTATCGATTGGATGCTGACTGATACCCCACTACTTTTTTTAGCTTAGCTCTTACGTTTTTGACTGAAGTACGGTAACATCAATTCCCACCTGTTAGTTTGACAAAAACTGATTAAATACTCTAGAAAAATAAAATACAAATTACAGTAAAAATTCTTTGCAAAGTCTCTGGGCCAAGAGAGGTTTTAGTGTTCTGTGCATTTTAACTAAACAAACTGCTGACCTTATCCACAAGTTAATGAGTTCAGCATCTCTCACTAGTACACCTGCCAGTTCTATATTACACCTTTATAAAGCCCAGGGTTTACCCCAGAAAATCTAAGTCTGGTGGTAGAGGTGGTAGGGCAGTCTACCACTTTTTTTTTTTTTTTTTTTTTTTTTTTTTTTGTCTAAAAGTGTTAAAAGTTGACAGGAAATTTAAAAATATGCACAAAACTGTTGGTAATACTTAAACAATTGTATCTCTGTGTTTGGGTGGTAGTGTGGCTTATTCATATAATGATAGTACTGGGGCCTCAATAACTTCCAGTAATTACCAAAGTATATGTAAAATGTCTGTTTTTAGTGATTACGGTGGTTAAAATGTCCAGGGATTAGTATTTCTGTAATTTTCATTAAAGACTATATTCACTTACTGTGCTATAGAGAATATATTTTTTACTGTCCCTTAATAAACTCGTAATGCTAAACCACATAAGTCAAATATTTAGAAAGTAGAGTACAGCTGGGATATTTTAATTAATAAAGAGTGGTAAGTGTGTTTTCACCCATAATCCCATGGCTGTCTCATTACAGTTTTTTATTGCAACATCAAACGCTCAAGCCACAAAGCTAATTGTTACATAAGTCGATCGTACTGGAAGGTGTCACTACAGAGCTTGGAATCTAAGAGGAGTAACAGAGGCGGGTTGACTTGGCCCATCCGTTCCCTCAGTCCTTTCAGAAAGCTTGAGGCTGGTACTTTAAGTGATTTTAATACTGATTATTTAAAAATACCTTGATCACAAACTTGAATTGATATATTTTTATGAGTTTGGCCAATTCTACATTGTGGGTGCTCTTATTTTATTATTTTTTGAGCTCATACAAGAGAATCATTGATCCACATTGACATGAGAAATCACAGTAAATCAGAAATTGCTGTTCTGCAGGAAATACAGAAAAGATGCACAGTTATTCCCAGTTATTCCCATTATGCAAAGCAGTATGTTCAAATAAACTCCACAAATCCTGTAATTTTTCCCCTCTGTCTGTTATTTTATTTATTTATTTTTGTTAATTTACTTCGATGATAATCCCTTGAGATGTAGCATCTCGTTTTCAAGGGAGTTCTTACCACATTGCTTTTGTACAAAGCAATGTGTATCTGAGAAGATGCAGTTTGCCTTGTGCTTTAATAAAAATGGTTTTAGTTCTGATCAACGGAAAAGAAAATGTTTTTTTTTTCTTCTTTTTTTAAAATTCTTTTTACATGTCAATCAATGGTCAAAGCCACTCAAGTATACTGTTTGATTTGAAGCACTGGCTAGTTGATTTGTGTAATAAATAGTATGCACTTTTATTTGCTCCAGAAGTGATATTAATTGTTGGAAGAAAAAC
This sequence comes from Brachyrhaphis roseni, assembly GCA_903066815.1. Taxonomy (NCBI): domain Eukaryota; kingdom Metazoa; phylum Chordata; class Actinopteri; order Cyprinodontiformes; family Poeciliidae; genus Brachyrhaphis; species Brachyrhaphis roseni. Next base: position 22,531 of record CAEFZY010057519.1, read on the forward strand.
GCATGGTACATATTTTATTTCAGCAGGAGCTATTAATAATGTAATAGACTAGAATATGCTACAACTAATGAAATTACAAAACTTGTATATAGGAGCTGAGAATGGATATAAAAATAATGTAAGAGCTGACATTGATTGCTCTCTTAAATAAAAGATCTATAAAAGAGCATAGGTCTTATTTGTGGTTTTTTTTGTTTGTTTTTTTTACTTTTCTCAGTGGTTCAAATCTTTTGTTGCACATTATTTTGCGGATATGAAATTCTGCAAAATATGAAATTCAGATCTATACCTGTACAGCATACCTCATCACTAGTAATTATTACAGATTGAACTTTGCTTATTATAGATGTAATAAGTTATAGATGGATATTTTGCATTGGAATAACTCAGACATAATATGAATGGTTGATATCAAAAGGTTGGAGTGTAGAAAAGAGCGTCCTTAATTTGGAAGTGGAAGTTATAAACAATAACATTTAAAGCGAAGTGTGTCTGGGGGTGGGGCCTAATGAAATGGACAGAGAAAAAGACAAGAAGGGGGTGGGGTGTTGAAGGTGTAACTCACAGAATGAGAGAGAGGAAGAAACTCAAGCTATTGATGGGGACAGAGGGGAGGGGTGGAATGAGCAAGAGCGTAGGAGAGAGGGAGGGCTGTGTGGGCCGAGGCTTGCTGAATGAGGAAGCGGTAGAGCCATTTTTACTGTTGAGTAACTGCATGCTGGTCTAGCAGCGCGCGAGAGAGGGTGAATGAGAGGTAAAGGAATAAAGTGCGAACCCAGGATCTTATTTGAACTCTCTTTCTGGTCCTATCGTCTTTGTACGCCACTTGTTTGTTGCTTGTTTTCACTTTTTTGGGGAGGCCCCAGAGAGGACACACAATGGAGCGAAGAGCCTGTGGCAACTGGGCTGTTGTGCTGCTGAGAGGGGGATGGGGTAGAGAGAGGACCGGTTCACACAGCTAACAGAGCCTGCTGGCTGTAGGTTTCCAACAGCCTCTCCTTCCTGCCTGGACATACTCTTTCCAGACTGGCTTCTTTCCTGGAACAACCACTCAAACTCTTCCTGGTCTACATTCAGGATTACTCGCCATGTCTTGTGGGACTTTAGAACACATAACTGAGCCAGAGGAATGAATGGTTTTGGAATAACCAAAAAGAAAAATTAACTTCTTTCCAATTCATCTGTGGCCTCTTTGGTTTCTGTTTCTGTTTGGTGGAATTGATAAATGGATTACAAGATGCACTCCAAGTCGAATGATTTGCTGGATTTTCAACAATTGGATGCCCTTCTGGAAAAAATTGCACATTCTGTCTCTGTGAAAAGGTAATGTTTTGTGGTGACACTCACCAACAAACCTTTAAGATATGTAATAGTAATCATTTATTTACTAATGAAACAATTGAATAACAAGACAAGATAAAATATAGAGTTAGTACAGGGTGTTTTATTTGTTTTGTTTTAATGTACTTTAAAAAAAAAAAAAACTTTGTCCAATTTGAAGTAGATCTTCAGTGTTGTGTTGAGAACAGCATCATCAAAACTTAAAGCCAAAAGCTAAAATCCTGGCTGGTAGTGCGTGGGTTTAAAGCGTGGCCTTGTGCATATTATTATTAGAAATATTCTGCTTCCTGGAATGGTTTGACTTGCTTATCCTAAACAGCTGGAAGTTTTAACTATAAAGAGCGAGTATGATTCTTGTCTCTTCCTGTTAGTTTCATGACTCATGCGTTGCCTATTTGAGTTGGTGTGTGACCTCATGGATTGACGCATTTAGTAAATGCTTGTAGCCAACACAAGGAGAATTTCTTTTAAGTTTGTAACTTTACACTAATAAAAGACCTAATGTTAGATAAAATCATATTTGTTTAAAAGATGGCATAGAGGAAAATAATTGCATTCACGTACAGTCTGATCATGACCTAAAGTAACAGAAAAAGGTATCAATTTGCAACCAAAACTATTAAGTGAAGTCATACAAGTAAACGCACATATAAAATATTTTGTGGCTGATTTCCGGTCACTAATTTATTAAAGCTTCTAAATGGCAAGACAGACATTAGGTTATTCTTATTTACTTATAAAAACTGAGTAACAACAAAACACTTCTTTATGTCTGTACAAATGGAGCACTTAATTGTTCCATTTGAAACCATTTGAAAATTGAGCAGTGAGCTCAATTTTAATGGTAAAATGAGCAATGAGCAGTCATAAAGTACTGTAAAATCAGGTTATGAGACTGTATTTATACAGATAAAATCAAGCTGAGTTCTAGCATATCCTTTACTACAAAGAAAATTTTTAGTTTTTTTTTTTAAAAATAAAAGCCTTTTGCGGCCTAGCCATTGAGATCCACCATGAATTTTTTATATTAGAACCAGAGAAGGCCTCAAATTGTATGTGATGCAGAGATGAATGTATTAAATAAGTGCAGTTAAACATGATTTTATTTTTTTTAAAAGACAATGACTGTTCAAATTTTGAACTATTTTTACCATCTCATTTTACAGTTTTGCAATTATAATAATTATAGCCTAGAAGGTAGATAATTGTGGCACCTGGCTCAAATACCTGTTGTTCAACCTGAAGAAACAGTCAACATTCTTCTGAAGAAAATTAAGTTTATTTCCTTACAGGGTCTTCCACCCTTTGTGCTCACTGTCAATTTTAAACACCTCTATGATGCCAAAAGTAGCTACCTTTCAGTTTTCTTCCCATAGTAACAACTTCCATACATTTTAGACCAGTAGTCCTCTACTCTGGTCTTTAATGTCTGGATCAGTTCTAGCCAAGCTGGGAGTGTTTCCACTGCAGTCTGGTCCCTAATATTTTGTGCGTAAATATGGGGAGGAACGTGGAAACATGGCCAGGCCTTGAGCTTTGGCTGTTGCTCCAATTGGATGATTGCTGTTTGCAGCAACACTCAGCAACAGAGAACTTGAGGTTGTGGTTTAGATGGGCTCAAACAAACCCAGATATTTGTTTTGTCTTAAAGACAAACAGTGTCAACTAATTAAAATAAAGCTTAAAATGATGTTACATTTCCATCCTCCATCTGGATGTTATCAAGGCTGACTCAAATAAACCTTGATATTTCACTTTGTCTTCTAGAAATTTTTTCTGACTGAAACTTAAGGAAAACGGTTGCGATTAACTGATTAGTTTGCTATACGTATAGATCTGTTTACATTGTGGTGCTTAATTTTTTTAACATGTGCAACCTTTGGACTTAGGTTACCAATAATATATACACAGACTTTATTGAAAAGCAATATGCAGTCAAATAATAACATGCACATAGGCCAACTTATGTAAGGTTGTTCTGGTGTTTTACACCAGCCAGTGAAAAACTATAGCTTTGACAAAACACTGACCAGTCCTGCATTGCTTCTCGCTTCTTTATTTTGTATCAGTTCCTCCAAGATATGTGCTGCTTGCAGGGCTGCAAAATCGCAGTTATTCTGCTTCAAAAGTTAACTTGTGTTTTTCTGGCGCTGCCTTTGGTTACATTCCTCCACACTCAACAGCAGACGCCAGGTCCACTGTGGTGGTTGTAAGGTCCGGCCTTTGTTCATTTAATGAAGGCTGGGCCAATTAACATTTGCAGTCTGTTGTCAATCTAATTGCTTGTCCCGTCTTGTAGTATCTTTGAGGTAGTTACAAAAAGTGGGGATAAACAGAGGAGGATCTAATAATAGAGACAAATTGGGCTTGGGCGGACTGGGAAAGAACTGGTTAAAGCCACACCTTTGGAGAAGAGCTTTTAGATATGTCCTTACTCCTGGACACCTGATTCAAATGTGGCTCTGTAGGTAGAGTAGTCACCTTGCGATCGGAAGGTTGTAGGTTTGATTTCAGCTTCCTCCTGTCACATGTTGATGTGCCCCCGGGCAAGGTACTTAACCCCAAGTTGCCTACTGATTTGCATATTGTTGTGTGCGTTGGTTGAATGTGATTCTTGTGTAAATCGGTTTGAGTGGCCTAGATGATCGGAAAAAGCACTATGTAAGTACAGTCTATTTACCTCTTTAGCCATTTACTTAAAATAGGTGATTAATGGGAGGTCCCCACCCTGAACACCAGAGTAACCTCTGCTGCAGAGTATCACTGTCAGAATGACCTAGTAGCAATCATTGTGTGCTGCATTCACTGATTGGATTAGGATTTGATTTTTTTATGTTTTTGATCAACCAGTCCTCCATCAGTATCAGATACACAGAAAATCAATCAATGTCAATCACCAGTGGATTTGATGATGCCATACATCCATTACCTAGGGGGGCTGGTGCCTATCTCCAGCAGTCAAGGGGTGAGAGGGGGTGTACAGCCTGGACAGGTCACTAGTTCATCGTAAGGCAACACAGAGACAAACAGGACAAGTAACCGTTCACACACACATTCACACCTAAGGAAAATTTAGAGAGACAAATTAACCTAATAGTCATGTTTTTAGACTGTGGGAGGAAGCCAGAATGCCTAGAGAGAACCTATGCATGCACAGGCTAGACATGGAAACTCCATGCAAAAAGACCCCAGTCTGGGACTTGGACCCAGGACCTTCTTGCAAGACAACAGTGCTACCAACTGTGCCACTGTGTAGCTCCGATTTAATGATATATCACTCCTATTAAGTATCAGTCCACCAACTAATGTTTTTTGGAGTATTAGACAAAACATGAGCAACTCTTATTTTCCTTCAGGCCCTCTTGAAAATGATTTTAAAGAACAAAAAATTAGGTGTCCTTGACTGGTCAAAATAATATTTGGCAAAAAAATAACCAATTCTGTTGCCTAATAAACATCTTGTGCTCTTTTCTTCCTTGTAGTGCAGCTATGAATTTTTTAAACCACACCAAAGTGGCATTGCATCTAAAAATAAAAGTGGTCTTAATGAATTGCATTGCATATTTTTTGACATGACAGGTCTCTAGTACATAGTGTATTGAATGTCAGATAAAGCCAAAGTGTAATTGTTTGTGAAAAATAATGAGTAGGTAATAGGGATGCAAGTTATCGATTCAGTTGAGCTAGAGTTGTTAGTCGATCGATTTATTGATGAGGGATAATTTTTCATACTATGCTGAACCATACCTTTTTATTTTAGTTCCTTTAAGCAGGCGGCTATGGTGGTTCTTGAAGGAGTTTTAAAACTTCATTCCATAAAGTGCATTAACCCTCAAATTCAATCATGCTTATTGGCACTGTGACTTTTTCCATCATGTTAAAATGTTTTCTTCACTCTTTTTTTTCTGTCATTGCATTCTCACCTTTGTAGCATATGTATAATTTGGGGTTGAGAGGTCCGCCTTACTGCATGGCAGACTGCATTAGAAAAATTAGTTCAAAGGAACCAATTTTAATCTAATAAACCATTAAGAAACAGTTAATTGTAAGTTGATTCACTGTTTGCATCCCTAGTGTGTACTAATATAGATGAGTTATTTCTTTATATTACTTTTCCTTTCTTCATATCACTTTTTCCTTTTATGATTTTGAATAAAAAAGATGGTCATCAGTTGGCTTGTGACTAACATCACATTTCTTTCTCATTGATTCTGTGCTTATCCCTTAGATTCATGTGTTATGTCATTTCTTTAGTCTTTAGGTTATGTTTTATGCTTTTTCTGCCAACTTAGGCAATATCTTGTATGAAATAAAAAATAAGAATCAGTTAAAATTATACATAACTAATAAACAAATCTTAATGATGTGTTGAAATAACAGCCGTGTTGCTAGTTTTGGCATTTGTTTTATGAATCTGTGGAGAATAACGTAACAATAAAGCTGACTGTTCTGTCCATTTGGCTGTCTTTTTTCAGTCTTAAACAATGATTTGACTAACATCAGGTTCTGTCTTCCTTTGTTTTAGTGTTTGAAACCCTGAGTGTTTCTAGCATTTTAAAGGTTGTACCTTATTTGGAAAAAGTTGGGAGAGATTCACAGATTTGTGCTTCATCTCTAAGGTCATATTTTGAAAAACTGTGATTTATATATCATTGCTTTAAAACATAAAATAGACTCATTAATGGCAATGTCTCATTCTTATTCATTATATTGTTTCCAACTGTTAACCCTGTTTTAGAACAGCATGTGCCCACAAATTCCTTGAAATGATCATAGAGAAAACATGAGTCATGGTTTATTTTGAATAAAAACTAATTCCTGGGGTGTGCTGTGGTGGCGTAGGGGTTAGAGCGATCCATATTTGGAGGCCTTGAGTCCTCGACGTGGCCGTCGCGGGTTCGACTCCTGGACCCGATGACATTTGCCGCATGTCTTCCCCCCTCTCCTGACCCCCTTCCTGTCAGCCTACTGTCTAATAAGGGACACTAGAGCCCACAAAAAGCCCCCTGGTGGGGAAAAAAAACCCCAACTAATTTCTGAGTAGTTCCTAAAGTCTGTCCAAACCAAATGCTCTTGTATAACCAGCAGTAACCTGCAGATGTCTGATGTGATGTTAGAGACACGAAAATAATCTTGGTTAAGAAGCAGAAGCTCAAAGATATTAAAATTCATTGAACACTCTTGAACTCAGCAAACAGGCAGTAGCTGTTTGCTTCTAGAAAAAATGTCTAGAAGTTCATTGTCAGAGAACAGAACCAGAGATTTTTCATAAATTTAGCACTTTAAAACAGTCGCTAGGTAGAGCCAATACACTAAACAACTACAGTTTCACCTCAGAAAATGTCTATTGACATTTAAAGAATCTTATAGGTGCACATTAATAAAAAGTATGTTTTGCATTTCTGTTTTGTGGATGTTCAAATTTTTAGGACAGATCTGGTTAAAATAAACCAACAAATAATCCAACAAAGAGGAAGGATATATCAATTAGTTTTATCACTTTTATCAATCAATATAATCAATTATTAAGGAAAGACGGACCTCCAAAAAGGACTTCTGTGTTTTCTATTAGTTTTTCTGTTAGTTTAAGATGAAAGAAAAGATCTCGAGCTCAATGTTTACTTGTAAATAAAGTTGGTTGTTCATTACTTCAAATTTTTGTAGGTTCATAAGCATTTTTGTTTTCAGAGCTTGTGGTGCAGATTGTTTTATGTAATCTGTTACCTTATGTTTTTACAATATTTATTTCCCTGTTATTTGTTAAAGTAAGTATCTGGCTCTTTTCGGAAGTTCAGAGATTGTTTGAGTGTGGAGAAGGCTTAAATGTGTGTCTTAGGGACCAATATGCTAAATCAGTAATCAATTTATGATCACATTAGCCTTCTGACTTGAAATGCCATAGGATTCTTACCTCTACATTTTATGGTGTATTTTGAACAGTTCTGCCATTGTTCTTCCAAATTATATCTTTTTAGGGCTGCACCAATATTAAAATTTAGTTTATCAATATCCAGTATTTTTGCTGTTTTGGCTGATAATATTTACTGATGTTGTTTATATTTTTCTACCCTTTAGACACAGTGAAAAAACATCCACACTGTTGATGACATTTTTCTGCCTTAGTTTAATTCACTGCAATCCTGGACTGTATCACTATTTGTCAAATGACCAAACAAACGCCACATGGTTTACATCCTCCTCTCCATCTTCCAGAAACACAAAAGGCAGCAGGAAGAAACTAAACGTTGTTTGTTAACCCCAGCACAGTTTTAGTTATTGGACCAATACCAATATGTGAAAAAAAGACTAACATTAGCCAATACTAATGTTGATGCAGATATATTGTGCATTTCTGCTGTTTTTTATTAGAAAAAACGTGCAAATTTTGCGTTTCACTTTTGGTTTCTATTCTAAAGACTAAAATTACATTCCAGTGCAAATAAAGCAAGGAATGAAAGCCTCAGTAAAATCAATAGCTCGCTAACTGAGAAAAGGTGTGGATATCAGCATGAATAAGCAGAGTGGTGTATTGTTACCATTGTCCAATTAATTATTCATATCTCTGCTTTTAGATAAAACACAGGCCATCTTTGTGATTCTTAGTGCTGGCTTCTAGTGAAATCTGCAGATCTTCAGTTTTGCCTGAATTTAAACCTTAAATCTTCACATGGACGATTAATGGTTTGTTTTTACAGACGACAGTTGTTGCCGCCTTTCAAGTTAGGCATGTATTCTGAAGACATGTAAAACCAGATTTCCCGGTGTGAGGTCTTCACCCCCACCCTAATACTCAAGCAACCTTCCTGTCTCCTCAGAAAACATTCCACAGTAGCCAACAGTGATCTATGCCCCGGTCGAAGGTCAACAGCTTTTTTTAGGTTTGAGAAAAACATAAGACCGGAAGCATGAGGAAGTGAACCTCTTGACTGATCAGTTTTAGTTGTGTTGTTACACTTTGCCAGTGGGTTAGTTTAACAAAATATATTAACACATTCTTTTATATCTTCATATATCTTCTTCTAAATAGAATTTATTACTATATTCATGTGTCTTTGTATTTTATTGTATTTTGGTTAACACATCCAAACACATATTAACATATATATATTTATGATTTTTTTTCCTTGAAGAACAATGCTCACAAACGCGTCCATCTGGCCCCTTGGTGAACTAAATGTGCACAGTGCATTCTGGCTTGAAGATCAAGAAAAATGACCAGTAGAGATTTTCTGGTTTTTATTATTTAACCATTCAGTTGTGAATATATTTATTCAATTTTATAATTCACACAATGCAGGTTATGGGCTGGTTCAGTTGGGGGGCAAAAAAAGAAAAAGAGCAATAAGAAGTAAAGCAGCTCCTCAGTGCTTTCCAAGATAACAGGAACAAAGAAGGTTTCTTAAAGATGTTAGCCAGTGTTTGTTTTGACCCAAATTTCCTGATCATATCTATAATTTCATCAACTTGTGCTAAAGATTTTCGGTGAAAACAGGGATGTATCTGTTCTTATTTTTATCAGTTTGCTTTTCAGTGAGAAGTTAACCGAGTCTTTACATGGATAAAATAAAAAATAAATAAAAATTGGCTTTACTTGCTTTACTGAATTAATCAAAGTTTTAGGCAAGAGTTGTGGCCTTTATATTTGATACACCTTTAGGTACATATCTGTTATTGACTGTCTCTTATAACTCTGTTGCTGGCAGTGTAAAACCTCTTTGTTTCAATTGTATCAGTTGTCCTTTGTTTACTTTAGGAAAAAAATATTTATTGAAGTCTGTGCTATATCTTTTGAGTATTTTGATGGCTGTAACATATTAATGACAGTTCAATGCTTTATTTTTTCCAGAGATTCCAGTGAGGAGTGCAATGGGATCAGTGGTACTCTGTCAGTGGAGTCTGTGCCGGGGCCAAGACTGAACTGGTGTTCTGCCAGCACCACTACCCCTGCCCCTACTCTCGCTCCAGCTCCCGTTCCGGGACCTGAGCCCACGCCTAACCCTGTCAGAATGGGAGACGGCCTGGATACTGCGCAGATGTCGGGCAGCAGCCAGGGGCAGGCTCACCAAGCGGGCAATCCCCAAGCCCCAGAGTTCTTCAGTCCTAACAGGCCGAAGCGCCAGACCAACCAGCTGCAGTACCTACTAAAAGTTGTGGTAAAATCCCTATGGAAGCACCAGTATGCCTGGCCTTTTCATTCACCAGTGGATGCCATTAAACTTAACCTGCCTGTGAGTACAACCTGCTCTTTTTTGTTGCATAACCATAACGAGTAAAGAAACAACTGTTAAAGCACATTTTTAAGTCCCTTAATGTCTTCATCATTAGGTTGCTTAAACTTTTCCATTAGGGGATTATAAACAAGATTTATGTCAGAAAAAATGCATTTTATTCGTGCAACTTAAGGGAATTAGCTAGTGCTTTTATCGTCCCATTTAAGAACATCTGTGCACTGTTTCTGTAAGTAAAATTATATAATTACTACTATAAAATAGTATTGTTTGAAATATTAATCTTCCTTGAGACTTTCAAGGAATACAATCCCAATTCACAACAAGTAATCTCAAGGCATTTAAAAAGACAAACGGGTTAGGTTAATATCCAATTCAAACCACTTTTGTTGATTATGTAATGTGTCATTTGTTTATTTCGGAGATTACCATCACTTTTCAGGAAGTGTGAGAATCTGGTCATGAGCTAATCATGTTCACTCATAAATATAGAAAATTCTATTGCTGCTTAGTGGCACAGAGTTCAGTAATACAAGGACTGGTTTTGGTCAGCACTCTGTTTGGGAAATTTATGTTGAAATACCTTATTTATGCTCTCCTAGATTAGGTGTAAAAATCCAAAATAAGTTGATTTAGTAATTCGTAAGTAAATTATAAATTAAATCAGTTTAGTTTGTAACATGTAGGTCCTACAAGTTTTGGTGAAAATGTTATAATAGCCTTAGCATATCAATTACATAATGTTGGAACTTAAGAAATTGTTGTTCTCACATTTTTCAATTTTTTTTCTAGGATTACTACTCTATAATTAAAACACCTATGGACATGGGAACAATCAAAAAAAGACTTGAGAATAGCTACTACTGGAATGCCCAAGAATGTATTCAGGACTTCAACACGATGTTTACCAACTGCTATATATACAACAAGGTAACATAGTGGCACACAAGAGCCATGGTTGCTATGAAATGCAAATGCTTCTGGTGTCTTTCCACTTTTGCTGAGGATGTTTTCCCTGTTCAACAGCCTGGCGATGACATAGTTTTAATGGCTGAAGCTCTAGAGAAGGCTTTCCTTCAAAAAGTTGCAGAGATGCCTCAAGAAGAAATAGAGATCCCTGTCATGACAGGAAAGGGACGTGGCCGAGGCCGGAGAGAAGGTGGTATGTGATTTGCTTGCTTATACCTTGCTCCTATTGCGCAATCTTCTAAGAAACAGAATAACAATTCAAGTGCCTTGTTCTGTCACCAAGGTTTAAACTTGAAACCAGGCACCATCATTGATTCGTCATCCCCGATTCCACAAACGCGTGGCCTGTCAAACCTTCCACCAGCTCCGCAGTCTCTAGGACCAATGCAGGCCCCATCTGTGCTACCTCCACATCCTTCAATCCAGGCTCTGCCCTCCCTTGTGCCCCAGACGTTACCCAGCCTTGCACCACAGCTCGGAGCGCCATACACCATGGTTCAGCCAGACTGTGTTCCTCAAGTTCCTATCATGACTTCTGTGCCTCTCCCCACTCAGACCTCTCTTCCCCCAGTACCGATTCAGAACACTGCCCCTATGCTGCAGAGCCCTCTAACTATGACCAAAGTAAGTTTGATGAATGGAGAGAAATACATTTGCTTTGCTTAGCACATTTGTTACAAATATTTGTTTAGAGAGTGCCATAAATATTTGGGTTTGAAGTCTGAGTATCTGATTTTCTTTCTTTCTTTTTTTTCACATCAGCAAAAAAAGAGCCAAAAAAGGAAAGCGGACACTACAACACCAACAGCAAATGACCAGCTGAGTGAGTCTTCACCTGCAGAATCAAAATCTGGAAAGACGTTACCCAGAAGAGAGAGTAGCCGACCACCGAAACTGTTAAAGAAGGAGGCTCCGGACTCTCAGCATCACATAGGCATGGTAACCGGTCTGAGTGGACCAAGTGGAGGTCTTAGCCCCAAACCACAAGATCAGCTAGGCTACTGCGCTGGTCTAGTTAGGGATATGCTATCCAAGAAACACGCTGCTTACGCCTGGCCGTTTTATAAACCCGTTGATGTGGATGCTCTTGGACTACACGACTATCACGACATCATCAAACATCCAATGGACCTCAGTTCCATCAAGGTTTGTTAAATGCATGATTATAAAAAAAAATCTCCAAAATATGATGAGTGCATTTTGTGACATGCCAAGTAAAATTCTTGATACATTTGCTAGGCCAAATTGGAAACAAAGCAATACCGAGATCCCCAGGAGTTTGCTGCTGATGTAAGGTTAATGTTTTCCAACTGCTACAAATATAACCCACCAGACCACGAAGTAGTATCCATGGCACGAAAGCTGCAGGTACATAAAAGTTATCAGTGTTTGTTGAGTGGAGGAATGATGTAATTTTAACACATTCTTGATTAACTTAAGTCATTTCTGTTGTTTTTTAGTATGCAAGCTACATGGTTATTTCCTATATGATTCATTTGATTTTATAGGACGTGTTTGAGATGCGCTTTGCCAAGATGCCAGACGAACCTGAGAGCAAGCCAGTGGTTTCTGTCCAAACTCCTACTCTTCACCATCCTGCCCCGGTGAAGCCCCAACCCCATTTGGCACACGTTCACACATCTTCAGACAGCTCCAGTGACTCATCCTCTGAGTCTGAGTCTTCCACTGATGACTCTGAAGAGGAAAGAGCTCAGCGGTTAGCAGAGCTCCAGGAGCAGGTCAGTGATCAAAGTAAACTCCAGACAAAGGCAGAGCTGTTACTCAGTTCTTGTAAAACTTTGTTTAAAAATGATTCCATTTTTCCACAAACAGCTGAAGGCTGTCCACGAGCAGCTGGCTGCCCTGTCGCAACCACAACCCAGCAAGCCAAAGAGAAAAGAGAAGGAGAAGAAAGAGAAGAAAAAAGATAAGCATAAGAAGAAAGGCAGCATTCCAAGCCATGTAGATGAGATCCAGGACCCTCCACCTGTACCACAGCTGCCCAAGAAAACTAAGACCACAAACAATAACAAAGATGTGGTTACTAAGAAGAAACCCAGGTAGGTTTATCAATTTTCAAGACCAAAGCCACTTTTGTCCACTTTGATTTTTCTTTCTTCTCTTGCCTTCTGTCATAAATCTCATCATGTTATTATTGTCTTATATATACAGCTCTGGGAAAAATTAGGAGACCACTTAAAATGATCTGTTTCTCTGATTTTACTTTTTATAGGTATATGTTTAAGTAAAATGAACATTGTTCTTTTATTCTATGAACTACTGACAACATGTCTCTGAAATTCCAAGCAAAAATTTAGTATTAATTTTCAGAAAATGAGAAATGGTCAAAATAACAAAAAAGATGCAGAGCTTTCAGAGCTTAAATTATGCAAAGAAAACAAGTCCATATTCATTTAGAAACAACAGTTTCTTAATTTTTCCTGAGTTAAAACAGGAACTCATGTTACTAACATGAGTTAGTTTTGAGTTAGTTTTAACATGAGTTAAAACTAACTCAGTTTTAACAGTCGTCCCACTGTTAGGAAGAGTTCAGAAATCAATATTTGGTGGAAAAACCATGAAGTGTTCAATGGGGTTCAATGCAGTGGACACTAAATTTTTTTCCAGAGCTGTATATTTATGCATCGTAGAGCCACATTAAAACTCAAAACATACTGATGCTGATTGTATTTTATTCAACTTACTGATTTCTGTGTATAAATTACTTAAGCTGTATCGTCCTTCAAGCAGGTTAGGTCACGGTGCATCGTTATGTTTTATACAAAATTTCAGTTTGTCCAACAGTTCCTCTTTATGCATCTGTGTGAATTTACACAGCATTTTCTGCTGTTTTCAACATATTATACAAGCATTGCCTATTTTTAACAGAAAAAAAATTATGTGCACTTTTAGGTTAGTGAAAAGTACATTTCTGCTCTTTTTTTTTTTTGTTTCCCCCTATAGCAAAAAGGAGGCTTTGAAAAATAGTCACCCACCCAGTCTGCAGCATGTTCCCAACCTGGAGGACGATCTTGGAACAACTGGACCACCGGTCCCAGGGGAGAAATGCAAGCCCATGACTTACGAAGAGAAGAGGCAGCTAAGCCTGGACATTAACAAGCTTCCTGGTGACAAGCTTGGCCGTGTAGTACATATCATTCAGTCAAGGGAACCCTCTCTCAAAAACTCGAATCCTGATGAGATTGAGATCGACTTTGAGACACTGAAGCCTTCAACTCTACGTGAACTGGAGAGATATGTGTCATCCTGCCTCAAGAAAAAGAAACGGGTTCCACGTAAGATACTGTGTGTGAATAGATTTATATTTTGGTGTTGCATCCACAAAAGTAATTAACACAAAGTTGTTTTTGTAGCTGAGAAAACCGTTGAGTCAGTGGCTCCCTCCAAAAAGACAATATCTTCTTCTGAAAGCAGTGGCTCAAGCTCAGACAGTGAAGCTGAGGGATCAGGTGGGTTCTGCTCAATTGCCTTTTCAAGTTCCCACAATACCACACCTTTCTGTAGAAAATCCCTGTTTTTTTCTACAAAGCACATTTAAAAGAATGTGTGTTTAGCCAAAGGCCTGCACATTACTAAAACAGATCAAACAGAAAAAGAGATTAAACTTTTTTTTTTTCCAGGAATGATAAAACAGCCGAAGAAGAAGAGCCAATCTGCGAAAGAGGGGAAGAAGATGCATCCCCATGTCCAGACGGGCTCTGCTCAGACTGGGTTTCAGTCCCAAGCTGTTGTCTCTCAGGCCAGCAATCAGATGAAGCAGCAGCACCAACCGTCCCCTGCAGGCTTTATGCCTCCTCCCCCCGTCGCTGCTCTGGAGTCGTCCCACTTGCTAGAAAGCTACGAGCCTCTGCCTCCGTTCAGCCAGCCGATCATGCATATGCCCCACCACACTGGCAACTCTTCCTCTCCACCTCCACATATAAATGCTCATTCTGCTGGATCAGTGTCCCCTGAAACGCACCCATTCCTCAACCAGCATCCGGTCCTCCCTTCTCCTGGTAAGGATGCATGTAGGTACTTTGATTTTAAAGCTTTATTTTTATTTTTTTTTTATTGTTATTACAAGTGTGAGAGGGCCATCTCCATCATCTCTCTGGTTCACATAAGGATATATGTGCACTGCATGTCTGGATAAATAGTGCAGATAAATATGTATATCAATGTTTTAAATATCATGATAGCATTGAGGGCAAGAAGACAGAGATTTGAGAAAATACCAGACATTATTGTTTCTATTTAATAATCTTGTTTTGAAGTAATTCTACTCCATCTTGTGCCTGGTTGATGTTTTTTTAAACCGAAAGTCTGTCAGACACAAACGTGCACATACGTATATTGAAGAGAAATGTCTTGTGTGTACACCGATTTCATTCTAATTTTATTTTCTATCTACGAAGCCTATTGTGTCATTTGGAGGTCAAGTATATTTACTCATGCAGACAAAATTGTTGTCATTCCTCTGTTCATGACCGAAAAAAACCACAATGGTCACTGAAATAACTAGAAACTGACAAAAGTCCTTCTAAAGAAAAATGACTGAAAACTAACCAGTGAAAATCAGACATTGCCTTTGAATTGTGGCTCAACGGAATCATAAAAAAATAAATAAATAATGAAACGGGTCAGGAACAGAAAGGAGGACTCCTGTAACTTGCTCAACAATTTGAGGCAATCAAATTATTTATTTAACTGTCAATTCCTTGTTTCGCTATGGCCACAGTGTTCTTTTCTTTGTATGTTTAATTTTTTGTGTCTGTGGTCATGAAGCTCCAGCTGTTCTGCATTGTTTTTTGTCCTAGTTACTCCTTGAGTAACTTTGGTTGATCAGTCTCTCCCACTCCTGCATGTTCTCTCCAGTCTTGCCTCATTTCAGTTTGCTGGCCAAAGTTTTCAAAATGGCTTTGTAACCCTTTTCAGACCTTTCAAACTTTTCCATGATGATCATTGGCTTGTGAAATTGAGATTTTCTTTCTGAAAAATTTCATTTTTCACAATTAATTTATGACTTTTAAAAGGGAGGCAATAACTTTTTCAGAGAACTAGGTTTATTTGGATATTTTATTTTTCCCTGATGAATAAAATCATGATTTGAATACACTTTTTTGTATTTACTTGGGTTATCTTTGACTGATATTAAAATTGTTTTAATGATTAGTAAAATGTGACATTAGAAACAAAAACAGATGAAATCTATAAGGGGAAAAACTCAATTTCACAACAATATATATATAGAGAAAAAAATATTTTAATAGCTTTTAAAATATATTATTGTACAATAACTTATGTTTTGCTAACTTGGATTCTTCAAGATGATTTACAAGCATAAATAAATCAAAATTCAAGCACATTAAAAACACTTTGATGAGGATAATTTCAGATCAGAATCGCATTAAAGTGAATTATTCATGAATAACTTATTTACTGATGTTTGAACAATTGATTCTGTATTTTTTTTTGTTTGTTTGTTTGTTTCTTGCTTCTTGTTAACTATATAAATCTTTTGTTCAACCTCAGCTCTACACAGTTCGATGCCTCAGCAGCCGTCGCGTCCGAGTCACAAAGCAGCGCCTCTTCATCCAAAACCGCCCCATCAGCAGCAGCAGCCAGCCCCACCTCAGCAGCAGCAGCAGCAGCCAGCTCTACAGCAGCAGCCGCAGCTTCAGCCGGCCCCCCCACCACAGCATCAGCTCCCCCCTCAGATCCTCCACACTCACCAACCCCTGCACCAAAGGCCCATGTCACCTCCCACCCTCACCCCTCAAGGTTTGCTATCTTCCCAGCCTCCCCAGATGCTGTTGGAAGATGACGAAGAGCCCGGGGCAACTACACCTATGAACCAAGTGCAGTTATTCCTACAGCAGTTCCAGCCAGCCCGTCAGCCGCAGCAGTCGCACCAGGCGCCGGTTCGGCAGCAGCAGCAGCCGCCGCCGCAGCAGCAGCTGCAGCAGCTGGGACAGACTTCTCTCCTGCAGACAGCAACAATGCAGGGGCAGGGACAGTCGCAGCTCTCCGCACAGACTTCGCTGCCTCCTCCACAGCTTTCTGTTCCCTCTCAAGCCCAGCCCACTGCATCACATCAGGCCCCGCCCCCTCAGATTACCCTACACCAGGCCCGCCACCTACAAAACGCTCAACACCAACAGCAGCAAACGCAGCAGCATCAACTGACCTACCAGCAGGGTCCGGGACTAGCTGGTCAGTCCCAGGCGTCGCAACACAACATCTCAATGCCCTCCAACAAAGCACAGCAAATCATCCAGCAGCAGGAGCAACCCTCCCCTCGGCCATCCAAACCTGACCCATACAATACTGGTAGGTGTGAGAAAGCGATGCAAAAAAAACAAAAAACAAAACAACTATTAGCTGTTTCTAAATGCCAAAACTGCTTGGTGATCACATCTGTTGCTTCCTTGACAGGCCACATAAGAGATAACCCATCTCCTCTTATGATGCATTCCCCACAAATCCCCCAGTTTCCTCCCGTCTCTCACCCATCCCCACCTCACAACATGCAACCTAAGAAGGTAAGACGTTTACAGAGACCAGACAAAGTCTTTCTATAAATGGGTGCAAACGCCAGGAGCACTGACCTTGAATCATTCTTTCGTCATGCAGCAGAGGGCCTCTGGAAGCCAAGTTGTGGTTAAAGAGGAAAAACTTCCTCCGTCACCAGTGATGAGAGGAGAGCAGTTTAACTCTGCGATGAGAGCAGAGCATCACAAACATCCAGAAATCAAGTCCAGTCAGACCGGCCAGAGTCAACAGAGTGAGAACTCCACACTTTTTATTTTACTCTGTATGAAAAACGCTTGAAATAATGCACGGCCTGAGATGCTGACAAAGCTCGTATGCATGTTTTGGGCAGATTTAAAATCTGTGGATAGTTCACGGCCCGTCATCCGTTCCTCTGAGCCCAGTGGGCTACCTCCCACCCTGCAGGAAAAGGAGAAATTCAAGCAGGAGCCCAAGACCCCTGTGGCTCCCAAAAAGGTACAGGTGGGTAAGAGGATCCGTTTCTGGACTTGTAAATCTGAATATTTGCCTTGAGCAGCACTGCTAATCAATCTCCATGTTTCCGTTCTCAGGATGTGAAATTTAAAAATATGGTCTCATGGGCAAGCCTGGCACAAAAGTCAACGTCTACAACACAATCTGCTGTGAAGTCATCGAATGACAGCTTCGAGCAGTTCCGCCGTGTGGCCCGGGAGAAAGAGGAGAGGGAGAAGGCCCTGAAGGCCCAGGCAGAGGCGGAGAAAGACCGGCTGCGTAAAGAGCAGGAC
Organism: Brachyrhaphis roseni; assembly: GCA_903066815.1. Taxonomy (NCBI): domain Eukaryota; kingdom Metazoa; phylum Chordata; class Actinopteri; order Cyprinodontiformes; family Poeciliidae; genus Brachyrhaphis; species Brachyrhaphis roseni. Next base: position 40,370 of record CAEFZY010057519.1, read on the forward strand.
AAACAACGGTAAAACAAGAAAACACACAAGGCAGATAGCGACATTCACCTGCTGGGTGGATGTTGATACTAATCTGTAAATTACGCTCAGAAAGTTTATGAAATAGCAAAACAGATTGATCCCACAAAGACTTGCAACCTTAATAGAAAATCCAACTCTTCAATTTTGAAATATTGCATATTGTTCCCATAGTGCCTCCTTATATATTGACGTGACATAACTTTGATTTTCTTCTTAGCAGCAGCTCTAGTATTCACACCAACCCTGTAAAGTCCATTTTAATGCCTAGAAAGTTTAATTCATTTGGGGAAGTGTGAATGTGCAATCGAACTTTGATACAGACTAAAAAAAAGCAAACTCTGGTTCACCTAAAAACCAACTGTTGACTAGGTTAAAGTGAACTCTGGCGCAGTTCAAATGCATATGTGAACCGGAGACCGTTCCAAAAGCTTGAAGGAGACTATAGCACAGGGCATTCTGGGCAAATAGAACCAAAACAAACATGCATGTCTAGCACTAGTGGGAGAAATGGCTCCTGGTCTTTTACAAAAATACAAAAGAGAAATCCTACAACTGCAAACATTTCATGTGACGCCATTTCACTCTGTGAAGAAGGAAGTCAGAGGTTTTCATGTAGTTTCCTTCAGTGGTTCCTGGTGCAACGCCACCACAGGCAAGGAGGTGAACAGATTTTTCAAAGGGTTTAGTTTCTGTGACACATGGCATTGTGAAGGTGAACTTACCAATTGAAGATGTAAAAAATGAATGCAACAAAAGAGTTTATTCTTGTGCTGTGGTATTATTGTAGACATTCTGCTTTGATGCGGCAACACTAATATTTGTGCTTTAAGACTTTTTTTTATTATTATTAAAAAAGCTTTAAAAAATCTTATTTTAAAAGAGGTGGAACAGTTCTTTCCCCCCACTAGACATGAAACTTCACACAAGATGTGCGTTTAAGGGCACCATTTATTCATCTTTTATGCATCTGTTGATTGCAAATTCCTTGTCTGAACACCGTACAGAGGGCGGGATGAAGAGGACGTCATCGAGCCTCCTCCCAGAAGAGTGCATGAGGAATCTCGTGGCCGCCTCGAGCCGCAGCACATCCAAGCCCCTTCTCAACAACAACCGCAACCGCAGCAGGTGCAGGTGCAGCAGGAATCCCAGCCGGCTGCCATCCAGCGGTCTCCTCAACCCGCTACTCCGCCTCAGCCCTCCACACAGAACTCACTAGATCAACAGAGGGAACTAGCACGCCGAAGGGAACAGGAGAGGCGGAGGAGGGAGGTGGTAAGCCAACGCTCGTTTACTCTCTACATCACATTCAAAAGACAAAAAAAATGCTGATTTGAAATGCTGAGTTCTTCTTTTCTTTCTACAGATGGCAGCAACTATTGATATGAATTTTCAAAGTGACTTAATGGCTATCTTTGAGGAGAACTTGTTTTGAGAAAAAGAGGACAGCAGAATGAACTGCAAAAAAGGAAGGAAAAAAAAAAGTGAATGAATGCCGCAAGCATCCTCTTGAATAAAATCATGGCAACAATGCAGCGCAGACCGCTCCACAGACTTTATGCATACACAACCAGCCCTGTTGAGACTGAAAACAAACGCTGGCTGGACAAGTGGTTACGGCTCACTTTGGCCCCGTTGGCTGAACACATGGAGGGGACTCTTATTGTTTTGGATGTCATTTCCTTGGAATCCAGCATTGCTTGCCTGATCTCTAGTTGTGGAGGAAAAAAGGACCCCCTTTTTTCTTTGGCACAGTTGCCTTTGTCAGACTTGATTCTCTCACTGTGTGTTGGCACAACAATACTGCAGGAGTAAAGACATCCCAATCCTGGAGATGGTGAAAATGCTCTGAATTACTGACAGACTGCGCAGAAGTATTTTGAAACTGCCAGATGTCTAAAATCGTGAAGAAATGTGTCTTTTTTTGTTGTTTATTTTGTCATTAGTGAACTGTTTTTGTTTTTTTCTCTTTCTTTTTTTATATTTGGTGGGGAAGGGTGGGAGCAACTTCCATACTGTAAATCATGTATATTTCTCAGCAGAGAAGGTACAGTTTGCCTTACATCTCTTTCCTAAATAGATAAGTATGGCCTGCACACATGGACAAACCAATAACACTTACAGACAAAAACCAGAAGCCGTGCAGACATTTTTTTTCATCATCTAGGATCTACTGTAAAAAAATATTTTCTTATACTTCAAAAACTTTATTTTGGATCTGTCTGCTTTTCCACCTCGGTTCTCCTTGCACCAACACACTCCACCACCTATGCCAAACGACTCAATATCTTTTATGCTAAATAACTTCTCTAAGCATTGTAGGTAGATAGCGGGCAAAAAACTGAATATATGCATTATCATAGCTCCAGTGAGTATTTATCAAAGAAAAGATCAGTTTTCATCTTGTATTTGTCATTTAAAAACTTCAAAAACTAGCTACCAGAAGAGTTAAAGAGCCAGTTGTTTCTGAGCTTTAGTTGGGTTTCACTGCAAGTGTCGTTATATTTGTTTTACTATCAGATATTAATGTTCGGCTGTTCACAACAGTCACTACTGGATTGGATAAGCCTCTTGTGTTGCCTTTGAGGATTCTGTTGTGACTAAAATCAGTGCTTAACATTAGAAAGATACAATTAAGGAAGAAGAAACGATTTCATCTTTTGTAGCTAACAGTTAATGGGACCAGACGAAGCTCCCGCTTTCAATCATCTTCCAATTCACAACAGGCACTCTTAACAGCGTTTAAAAAAAAAAAAAAAAAAAAAAAAAAAGATCGACCAGAAACGTCAAATCAAGAAAAAAAAAGTTGAAAATGGTTTGGATTTCTATCTTTGTTCTTGTTTGATAATAGTGGATGTAAGTCCTAATTCTGTCCCTGGAGACATTTTGGAGCTGGGCTAAAATCTGAACATATGTTGTCCTCTCTATTTGTCTCTTAAAGTGTATTTTTTTTCTCCAGTGCCTGTATTGTATTGCAATTCTTGTTGGCTTATATTACACTTTGAGGGGACTTAGAAAGTGGCACATCAGGAGTGGGAGGTTTAATATTTAAAACGGGAGGGAGATTTTTTTTGGAGAGTTTGTGTTTTAAAAAAAAAAGAGAAAAAAAAAAGGTAAAGACAGCATTTTATATTTTACCCGTTGTCAATATTCTGGTTTTAAAATTTAGTTTTAGCTGGGCATCTTTAAGTGTAAACATCTGACAACTACTTTCTCATTTTGTTCTCTCGGCAGATTTTAGCTAGATGTGTTTCAGCGTTTCCTCATTAGCGTTTTCAGTCTGGTCTGCAAGTTTGATTGTGTAAATTTGAGCGACTGCGTGAATGTGTGAGTTTTTTTCCCCCACTGTGTGATGCAGAGAGGCATGTTCCCAGATATGTAGATAAACGTTCTGTTGATGAAGACTAAAAAGATGAGCTGGAAAGGTTTAGTGCTTAATTCACTTTTTTTTTTTTCAAGGCCACCATGTATGAATATATAATGTTATTATTAGACATGTTTCAAAAGTGTTAAGAAAAATACTTTCATTCCATTTTATCCTTTTGTTTTCCACGATAACTGTTGGACATAATGTGCCATGAGTTCTACAGAGAATGTGCTGAAAAGCAGCTCAGCCCAGAATTTGCTTTATTCAGGTATCTTATTTTTGTGTTGCATTTGTTCTGTTTTGGGGGGTTGTTATAACATTTTCCTCAGTTTTGTTTGGTATGTGAGTGGTCTCTTGAGGTCTCTGAATACGTATGTAATGATCATTGAATAAACTCATCTGTTTTATAGAAAATAAAACGGGAGAAAGTGTCTGTTTTAATGTTGCAACTCATTCTTGATTTGTAGGTGAGGAAATATGTTGCTTCTCAGTTGAAGAGCTGGTCAATTTTAAGTTGGCGTTTTCTACAAATAAGTTTAAACCAAAATGCAGCATTTTGTAAAATTAATACACAATACATCATAATTTGTCATTTTACAACCACAGACTTATGTGAGTCTTAGTTGGGTGTAATGTGATGGAGCAACACAACATAGTGCAGACGTGGAGTAATAATATTTGAATTTCATATGCTTTTACAAATAAAACTCAGAAAAGTGTGGCCAGACTGCTTTACGTTGACAACCCTAGATAAAATCTAGTGTAGTTATACAATAGTTTTCAAAATATTTACTTATTTGTAAATAACTTTATCTTTGCAGTTGTTCTGCCAAGGTCTTAGATTACACGCTACGAATCAGAGATGCGATGGCAAGGTTGAAACAGAGTTAGGCTATAAAACCAAATCCAAAGCTTTGAGCATCTTTGAACACTTTAGTACATTATTTGAAAGTGAAAAGTATAGTGCCAAATAAATAAAATCTGGCCTGTACAGCAATCTAACAAGACAAGTCTTAATGAGATTTGTGGTTTGTGATAACAGTTTTGACTAATTAACCACATCTTAAAACTAAATGATAAAATGCTATTCTCGTGATTAGACTGAATTGAAGGTCTAGGCAGGAAACTAAACCTCCAGTTTCTTCTGCAGGCAATGCTATTTTACTAACGGTGATAATAGTGGTATTTTCAGGAAGTCAATATTGTAACGGAACAAGTAATACTCTATAGTCATTTCCATTGGCTTTACGTTTGAAAATTACTTTTGAATGCTGACATCTAGTGGTCATTATAGAAAACTACACAAAATGTCTATTTTGCCCATATTTCTCACTTACTGATTAGGCAAAAAAAAAAAAAGAGAAAGAAATTTGTTTTTCACATCCCCCTCTAGTTGATTTTAATAGCTAGATAGTGTTAGTGATAGCATTTCCTCAAATGTTTATGAAAATTATGGACTGCCCTCTTGTGGTTATTCTGGGTAATTACAAGATATGAAGAGACAAGCCTGCGTTAGTAAGAAGTTAAAGTACCACTTCCTTTATGTGAAATGCCTGAAAGAGGAAAAAAGCACAATAACTCATGCTTAGCCAATGTTTCATTGGCTAAACGTTGTATTTTACTTTTATGTATATAAAGAATAACATTATTTTGAAACCTAAAAATTAAAGTAACAAGATTGGTTGTCTTATTTTACAAGTAGTTACCAGAAGTGAGCCTGCAGTGAGGTTGTCTCTAACTTTATACTGAACTGCGACTCCGTTGCCCTCTTGTGGCCATATTGATATACTACATCACCAAAAACCAGGGGCTTTGTTTGAACAACCGTTTAGCATTTATCTGAAGTGACTCAGTTGCTTACTTGCTTTTGAGTGTTTATTTGAGTTTAAAACGCGGTAACACAAGCTGAAATCAAAATGCGAAATATCTGTACATATTCTTATCACAAAAACTACCTTAAAACAATATATTCATTCTGTAGCTACTTGTGTGGTTACTTGCTTACGTCGCAAGGATACCATAAAGACACATGAAGACTAATGTTTACTGCCCCTTGTGGTCACTATTTGAAACTACAGCGGTAAAACTTCATCAGAATGCCCAAACCAAGATGTCTTTTTTTTTTTTTTTTTTTTTTTTTGCCATTAAAGTAATTTGGAAACGTATACAAACATTGAATAGAAGTAAGCCTCAAGACTGCGTGAACAATGTGTTCCGAAGCTGTATGTGAGGCAGGACATTTTGTTTGTCCGGGTTTTTTAAGCGGTACTTGGAGGCAACATCGTTTACCTGTTGTTCAGGTCCAGCTGATTCGAGTGAGAATGATTCAGAGACGCATGTCCGGGAGAAGTGCCAGGACGCATGTACTGTCATTGCTAACAAAATAAGACTTTCTCCTTCTTTTGACGTAAAGTCAAGCCACCTGATTCATAAAGGAAATGTCCGGAAGGAGGAGACTCTGAAGTGGAAGGTAGGTTTATGTTCTTTGGATAATTTGAGAAAGTGTCCGTGGTATATCACACTTAATCAGAAATGAAAGCATTTCACAAAGTTGGGGAAAGAATGAAAAATGAAAGTCTATTCATTTACTTATTGGTAAACATTGTAATAAGACGTAAACATTTAATTATTGAAAAACAAGGCAGTTTTTGGCCAATGTTGACATGATTTCTGAACTCTGTCGTTTGAGCCGTAACTAAGCTTGGAATGCAGGTGATTCACACACAAACTCAAGTCATTTCTTTATCTGATAGATTAGATATGTAACTAAATCAGCACGACACACACCTTTTATTGCTCAAAGAAACAGAGCAACAGTCACCTTTTATTAAAATGATCAGATCCTGAAACCATTAGGGCTTGATGCCAAATTAGTGTAAATGTCGACAAATAAAGGAGGATCAAAAAGTGAGACCTGATAGATGATTTGCTTCAAAATGGATAACATTGGAAATTAAAACTAATTGGTGAGTGAATTTTGGCCTTTTGGTGGATTTTTTTTTTAAAAAGAAATTTCTGCCACAGGAACCACAAGCATATTTTTGGAGGGACTGAGAATACAGCGGTGTCCTAAATAACAGCAGTGCGTTTTAAAGAAGTGAATCTCTAAATTCTCATAGTTCATGTCAATACATACTAATGCATTGGGAATAATGTATATTCAATCACAGAGCAAAACACAAAGAAAATATTCTGAATGTATTATCGCTGCAGGCGTTGAATATTAAAATTCATATTAGACGGCTAAAACAAATACCCCATCTCTGTCTAGATTTTTCTTTACATACTCAAACTTTCCCTACATGAACTTTTGATTCTGAGAACTTTTTCAAATCTATGTTGCACGGAGTTGACCAATGTCTGCGGTCTGAGATGGGTATTCTAGCCCAGGACTGATTTCCACAATGCTCAGCATTTTTTTACTTCACTCTACAATTTCCTTCTAAAGTATTGTAGAGTATTGGAGTAGTAGTCATTCTATATCAGTAGCATTGTTGGCCTTGGACCAACATGCCTGTCACTTTTGTACTCAGGGGTCACTGTGTTTTTGGAACAACCATGTAAAATGGGTTTCCTCTTTGGTGCAAGGTGACATGTCTCACATAGTTTTTAGAGTTATCTGTGAGCCAATAAATTTGCCTGACACTACAGTATGGGAAGCATCTCCATAACATGATGCCTGAGGCACCATGCGTCACTGTGTGGTATAGCTTCAGTTTGGCGTTTGGAGGTTGTCTGACAACCACTGAGCTTTCATTTAATGTGTCAGTGAGTGTTTTCTTTTTGTTTGTTTCTTTTTGGAGGGGCTTGCTCTGTACTAGATGTTCTTTGGTCACCCTGGAGGAGATCATTGGCCGAGTCTTTTCCATTATTACAGTTCTTTTATTTGTTTGACTGGTAGTTTCCCATTTTCTTCCGTGTTTTTCTGGTTTTGGTTTCCATTTTAAAGCAATCCTCTGGGATTTGTGGCATTATTTGACCTTTGAGAGCTAATTAGTTGCTCCCATTTATAAAAAACAATGCATTGTTGTCCCAGTTATGCATCATAACAACCGCAAAAGTGATGAAAATAAGAGCAAAGATTCTTTCAGCTACAGCTGCACAACATCCAAAACAAGAGGGAATAATTGTCAAAAATCTGCAACTCCTCAATGAATAAAAATATTGAACAAAGATCTGCCAAAAAAAGAATAAATCAGAACTACTGTAACAGGGTTGTCGCTGAGTGGTGCAGTTCTAGAATAAATTTCATATGGCTATTTTTTTTTTACTCAACCTCTCCAATAATTATTTGAATAAACAGGATTAGCAGGATCCAAGTCATAACTATTAGATCTGTTGGTTTATACTTTTTTATTTACCATGAAAAACAAAACATTTCTACAAAACTATCAGAGTAGTAGAAACTGAAGAACTACAATTTGAACACAACGGTATCTCTAGCAGAAACGGGCCTCTAATATCAGAGTTAACTAGCATTGCAGATAATATCTGTAACTTGGAACTGAAACCTCATCCCAGTGATGCATTATTTATTTATATATATATATATATATATATATATA
>CAEFZY010057522.1:0-24955 GCA_903066815.1 Brachyrhaphis roseni
GGATGGATGGATGGATGGATGGATGGATGGATGGATGGATGGATGGATGGATGGATGGATGGATGGATGGATGGATGACATTGTTCCAACATTGCTGTTGTAAAATTGTTGTTGTTTCATTTTGTTTTAAAAATATTCTACAAATCGTCAAAAATGTTCTACAATTTCTTCTAAAAATGCTTAAACAGGTGAAAAATGAAAATATTTCAAACATGAAATAATACTTCTCTAAACAATAACACAGCAGAAAGTGTCATACTAAATATTATTTTGAATCAAAATGACAAAAGTAGCATAAAAACACATTGATTTAAACACGGGTCCAAAAAGACTCACTAATGGAAGACTGTATAGTCAATATGTCATGCATCAGAGAGTTAAGACAATGACTTACTTTTGCACCACTTCACAGATATGCACTATTACATTGTACACAAAGATTTGTCCTCTTAATGTGACAAAATGTTGAACGTTTCACTGTAGCATCTTGCTGTTTTGACTTGTTTAAAGCAGTGTGATTAATGTCTCTATCCTTTAGGTGTACTTTAGCTCTTCCAACCCCGTTCCATTAAATTTAATCAATGGGAACATCAAGTAGGTGCTTAGCACTCAGGTATACTGTAGAGTTTATGGTTGAATTCATAATGCAATTACAAAGTGAGAGTTAACGTAAATGATGAAGGTCAAATTTGGGCTTTCAAAAGCAGCTTGTAGGGCTGATTGAACCTAATAATCCCATTTGATTGCACAAGATACTAAGAAAGGATCTGTCCACTCTGCAAAGCTGTAGTTTTACTCTGCTCTCATGTTAGCACATAACATGAGAGCAGGTTTTTAGAATAAATTTTTAAGAAGCAAAATATGTGCTACAAAACTGTGGAAGCAAGCATTACACCTGTGTAAAAGACTCGTGTTGCTTCCATCTGGGGATAATAATCTCAAACACGTCAAAATTCCTAATGATTTATCTCTGTAAGTGCAGGCAAGGTGTTTGTCATATCCTCTTCCTTTTGTGAGATTAATATAGAGTAAGATCTGTGGATAAACCTTGAAAAAGCACTTCATGCAAATGCAGAAGGATTTGAAAGTTAAAGTCAAGGATAATCTGTTCCTGAAATACAGGTGACCATCCTTTAATTATTATTTAAAACGTGTTACAAAGAAATTACAATCCAAGTATTCAAATGTCTTGATTGCTACTTTTGAAACGGTGAAAGCTAAAGTTAATACCCAAATTAGCTTGAAATACTTTTGTTCAACTTTTGAACAACTTTGACGAACACATTTCTTTAACCACCCACCTTGACATGTCTTGTGGGAGCTTTGGGACATTAATTGCCCCTGTTTTTGTTTCAGGTTGATGCAGACTGACCTGGAGTTCTGACCTCAAAGAGACCAAACCAAAACAGAGTTACTGTTCGAGAAGATAGGTCACAATTACCATTGTTTCAGAGCGGTGTATGTGTTGTGCTCTGGATGCAGAGAGCTCTAGGTAAAGACAATGGGTCTCATCAGTGTGAATAGAGGTTAATCTGAAGAGCGTGACCACCATGTGCATTCTGTTGTGTCTGTATTTGTGTTTATCCTTAGCTCTGCTTCACTATTGTAGGTGTAGGTGGGCACCAGGTGGAAAATAGCTAGTGGGTGGCAGGCACGATTCAGCTTGCTTAAGTGCATGCAAATTTAGAGAGAATGCACAATGTTCTTCCTTGGAGTAGGACCTGACACATATTATCTTGAATGAGTTTACTCGTCCTTTTAATCCCCCCAAAATGAGCAAAATTAGTGATGGGAGAAACTCTTAACTTGTGTTGTTTAAATTTACCATTTATAAGTCATAAATGGAAGTATCAATCAAAAGATATATGGAATGCAGTCATTTTTGCCACTGATTCTTTTTTTTTTTTATTAAACTCCAATGTAAACTAAACAAAACAGTCAGAAAACAAAAACTAAGTACTATTATCTTTGAGTAACTAAAAGCTGAATCTAAAGTATGACAAAAACAACTGACTGTGATGGAGATACAAAAACCTATCTCACCAATACCAGAATCATCCTTAAAATAATTTTTCTCTGTCTTCTTTATCTAAGCCAAGAACTCCCACTCAGGCTGTAGACCAAGGTCCCAGCTGGTGAATGCATGACTATTTGTACACTGTGAGAGAAAACCATCATTGTTTTAAACAAGTTTTATGCAGAAGTTATATTCTAATTCTTACATGAATAGAGAATTCAGAATTCTTACTCATCCTTTGGCAGTGGTGAAGTGCCGTTTTGGCCAAGGCAACATATCCAAAAAGTGCTAAATCTCAAGTAAATGAGCCTTTAACCACAGCAGAATACAGTACACTGTCAACCACAGTAGAAGTTGGAATATTCCTCTTATAGATAAAACAATTTTTTCACAGAAAAAATTACCATTCAGTATCTGTAATAAGCAAATTTTGGATGGCAGCCGTATATGAGCACCAAGAGATTGGTGACCAAAATCTCACAATTTTCAGCTTCATCAGTCCTGACTGGTCACCTACCAGTCAGAAGCTCAAAACTGTAACTTTTTTTCTTTTTTGATCCATGAATGAACTATATTGAGCTCCTGCCAGCTGGTGCAGACAACAGCACTCTTCATTGTAGAAGCTGTTGCAGAATGAAGATTCATACTTTGCTCTTTTTAGTATCAGTGATATGGTTAAAATGAAGTCAGGGGAAACACCACGGTGGAAGAAGTTATTTTAAAGGGACATTGATTTCTCCTCAAAAATTTGAAACTTGAGGCTAAGAGAGATCCAGTTTTCAGCAAATAACAGGAAGGCTGTGACAAAAGTTCTCTGGGTCTACAATTTGGAACTTTGTTATGTAGCACGCTTAATGTAGAAAGGTTAGCTGGGTTTTGTAAATCTAATTAAGATAAGAGTAGGATTCCATTTGCGTAATGCTAGGCACTCTAATTGTGCTAATTAGTAAAATATGAGAGTCTAAAGTTTGTTTGAAATATTCCATCTAAAATAATTTGTGTTGAAATATTTGTAAAATACTGCTTTGCAATGACTGGTTTGTCAGAAATTGGTGTGATTTTGTCTATTCTTTAATAACTAAGTAACTGCTCATTGAAGGAGCACCAGAAAAATATTTTTCTAAAATATTTTTCTTTTATTTTTCTGTTATAGTACTCAATAAAAACTCAGGATAAGCCACAAATTGGTATTGGCATGTTAAATGTGTTGAAAATTGGAAATCAGGCATAAAAAGTTGAAAGTGAACTGCATGACTGACTTGTCATTTCTCTGTGTGGATGAATAGTAATTTTATATTCAGGAAGACTTATAAAGGAAGATTTCTAAAAAATTTATATCAGCTCTAACTTATTAAAGAGATCTTTTTATTTTAGTACTTTTTATTTTATTTTAGATATGTCCAAGATGGATTATGAAATATTAAAGGGCATGATCAAAATATTTCAGAAAAAAAAGGTCAAAGATTACATACATGTAATGTTTTTTTTTATCTTAAAAGATTAAAATCCTTGCAAATACTGTGAACATTGTAAAAGTCTCAAATGCGTGTACATCTCTAGGAAGTATTTTTCTTTAGCCCTTTTAGACAATATTCTGAGTATTGTGAGGTACCGTGAAAACCCAGGTAATCAAAGAAAATTAAAGAAAAAGGCAAAGCTTTCCCATGAGTACACAAGAATACACTTCTGCACAAACCAACACACACACACACATGTGCATATACAGACCCTAAACCCAATTAGTGACGAGACAAAGAGTCAAAGGGGTTCTCTTAAAGCACCTGTCCTATATCACCCCCTTCTTCACTTACACACACACGCACGCACTTTTAAGCATGCACACACACACATATAATTTTTCAGCATTCACAAATTAACAATTTCTCTATTCTTTTATACAAATAAAAAATATTATCCATCCTGCACACAAATTTATTCTGCACCCCCAAAACATACAAAGTCACAAAAAAGAAAGCACATATCCTTTCACTGCTCCCACTACTGCAGTGGGAACAGTGCTGGGTGACACATTCTCACAGGTATCACGTCCATGCTTACAGTGTGCCAGGTGTGTTTGCTCGCGTCTATGTGAGCGACAACAACAGAGCTCCCTGCAAAATGTGATGGCACAGCCCAGCGGGGTTCATTCTGGTGTGCATGTGCAGTACACCGTGCTTATGTGTGCCTGCTGTCTGCTTGAAGAAAACAGCCTTAAAATCCTTCTGTTATCACAGGGTTAGTTTTAATTCACCTTTGCTTGGTAACAGCCTGAGAACAATATCTGAAGAAGACCAGATGAATATGTTTAGCCTCAGAACATGTTCAGCAGACAGTGCATGTATGGCAAAGAGGAGATTCACTGAATAAAGAATGCTTCTAACAATATACCTGAAGATAGGCACATTATAATGAGTTGTATTATTTCTGGGATCAGCGATACAATAAAGAATATAAAATCAAATAGTTGTTCATTTAGCAACAAGAAATGTAAGCAAAATAATCATTATGGGAATCATTGTGGAAATTGTTATTAGCATTTTAGAAAAAAAATCACTGTTACTCTCATCTGAACAGAGTCCATTCCTCAATGTTTGCTGTTTCCCATTTATAGGTTATGGCAAGCCTAAAGGTCCAAATGTGCACAGATAATAGCTGTATCAGCACAGGATTCTTGGCTGTTTGTCTCATTGATGCTCTCTTTGTCTGGCTTATCAGCATTAATGGACAGGTAAATTTTGGTAGGTTTATTATTGTGCTGTACAAGTTTTCATTTTAAGGAAATAGACTAAATAGTGCTTTGTGAGATTTTGGAAGATTGATATTATTTTTCATTATTATGGATATCACGGATATTATATATTTTTTTTTACATCAGTTTTTGCGTTTTAAGGCTTTTATTCATTGACATTGCCCTAAGTGGGACCATACACAAATACACACCTCAATTACAATAAACTTCATCTGGTCTATAGTGCGGTCATTCATGAAATGAATAAATCAAGGACTGGAGAAAAAATAAAATAAAAAAATTTGATTATAGATATCAGCATTTATGTAAATCACTTTTTTCTAATTTTTGACATTCTGATTTGACATTCAGAAGATGAAACAGTTTATGTAGACTTCAGAGTCCAAAACGCCAAGGACAGTAATGTCTTGTAGACAGTAGACTTGGTAGACAGTTAATGTCACTAATGATAGTATTATAATGTTTTGTCATAAGGGACAAAACCTTGACTCGAGTAACAGTGTTTGGATGATTAAGGCTGATTTTAACAGCAAATAAACTTTCTCTAGATCAGTAGTGAAAGTTTATATCCAGGATTTAAAAAATCTTATTGATAGATGTATTTACAAAAATCTGATGAAAAGCTGATTTCTAGGCCTTTGCCACAACATAAAGTCAAACATTTTCTGTTAACAACTCCAAAGTTCTAAAAAGTAAAATAAAAAAAACTTATTTACTGTCACTTTTATAGTGTGAGATCGAGGGTATTTTCTTTTCATCATACAACATGAACTGTATTGATTTGCTCTGCAACACTTTCTACACTTTCCATTTTACCCAAGCAACCGGTGACTGCAGAGAGGCAAAGATGAAACTGAGATGCCTGTTTTTCACTTTCTGCATCCATTCATTATGCAGAAGGGAACACAAAGGGAAGTATGTTGGACGCTAGAATACATCATGGCAGAGGTCAGCTCTCCTGATGAATATCAAGCAAACCTTCTGCAGGCTCCTGCTGCCATCTGCCCGGAGCTGAGCCTGACTCACAAACACCGCCTTGAACGTATCACAGAGGGCTAATTTCATCAACATATTCAAAAAAAAAACATTCGAACCACAAAGGTTAACCGTGCAAAGCGGGAAACTGGAGCGGGTTCTGGATGTGCTCTCCTTGGCTCTCGCAGATTACTATCACTCTTCATTAGGCAAATGTCAGCTTCAGATTTTTGCAAACTAAATGACAGTTTACCAGTTGTTATTTACAAATTCTGGCTCAACATTCAGGGACAGCACTGATTTGCTTCCAAGAACTTTCCACTATATATTGAGATTTTAACAACTAAAACATTTGTTGTAGCCAGAATCCAATCTGACTTACACTTGTATAAAAAAAAGAAGGTGCAAAACAGTACTTTTACACTTCTACGGATATTGGCAAACTAACCCTACAATCCTTGGATGAGAAAAACTGGAAAGTACTTTCAATTGGAAAGAACTTTGTCTCATCTGTCTTTGTCTGATCTGCTGACAAGGTTCGAAACACTGCAATCAAATGGACAAAGCATTTACATTTCCTTGCAAACAACTAGACAGGCGCAAGTATTTCTCTGCAAAATTGCATTGAAAAGCCTGAGCAATGAAAGCAGTCAAAGCAACAAGCCACAAAAACAATGTCAAAAATGATAATAATGTTATAGACCTACTGTGAAACTCCATCTGAGGTCTCTGATCATTGCATTTCCCTTGAACCTAACATCCAACCAGAGTCTCTGCCGCAAGCTCACTCAGTATTGCTTCTGAAAAACACACTAACGCTATTAGACTTGCTAAATATATTTATTACACAGCATATTGCATGTTTAAAGAGACTTTTATTTTACAATCCATATACAGTTGTAGCGCGCGCTGAGTTTCGCCCACGGCTCTCTACATAGTCAACTCTACAGATGCTGCTCACTGCTCTTTATGAGTCTGCTTTTTTTCTCTTTCTGTCTCCTCCTCTGCTTTCTTTAGTGGTGACAGTATGAAGGACAATCAGCTTGAATAAGAAAATGCTACAGAGAGACAAGAAAAAACCACTTGGAGAGATAACTTTGTTAAAAGCGCGGTGAGACGTCAAATCAAAGTTTATTTCTCTGGTAGTTTCCAAAGAACGTCTGCTGAACAAATGTATAACATGATAGAATATTTAATAAATATTACTGAATGAACTGTAAAAATCTACTAATTCTAAATAAAATCAGTTATTTAGCACTGTTGTGCTATGTGTATTTAGCATGTACAGGGATGAGACACATCCAGATGAGTTGAGTAGAAATGCTCTGGTGAATTAACACTTGATAGAGGTGAGGTGGTGACTTCAAAGTAAATCAAATCAAATGTGAAATTTCACTTAACACCTAAAGTTCACCATTTTTCTTGGGGGCTGGGTTGGGCTTTTAAAGAGTCTGACAGCTGAGCAAACGGGGAGAAAAGAAAATACATAAAAGCAAATGAAAAGAATAAGACATGAAAAATTACTATACATGAATAAACACATGCATGTGATTATTTGCATGTAATTCAATAAGGTTGTTTAAAATTGTGACTTTTGCATTGCCACAGAACAATGAGAAAATAAAAGAAGGAAAATCAAACAGGCAGTAACCAAGCAACAAGAAGACAGGGTAGTTTGCTCATCTGCTTCATAAGGCGCCAAGTCCTATGAGTTCCCCTTTTATTTTTTATAGTTATAAAAAAAACAAAAATAAGTCAACCATAAAAGCTGATAGGAAAACACTGTTAATTAATGTTTTTTATTTCATGTTGCTTTTACACATGAAATATGAGGTTAAGCATTCCTGTTAAACATGTCATGAATCTCTCCTTAGAGATCTTTAAAAGCTTGTATGTTTTCCACATTTTTCTTCTTTCATCAACAAACTTCAAGGTTTTTATGTTGGACCAACACTAAGCAGTTGATAATTGTGAAGTGGAAGAAAAAAATGAACAAGGTTTCCATCTCTTGCAAAATCAGAGGCAATAAATTGCCGTAAGAAGTCACCTAATCACTAAAAAAAAATACTCCACCTGTGTGTAATTTAATCATAATATAAATCCAGCTGTTCATTGATGGCCTCAGAAGTTTGATAGAGAATAGTAGGAAGCAAATAGTACAATTGAAATCAAAGAACAGAGATATGTCCCAAGCTATAAACATCTCACAAAGCAATTGTCAAGCCTTCATCTGCAAATATGGTGAGTATAGCACAACCACAGAGCCAGGAATCCCAGTAAAGGAGAATGAATACTAATGCAAGTTACACATTCATAATCTCATCAGTGTGCTTACCTTTTTCTCAATTATCATGATCTGAAGTTTATATTCTACAAGCAAGTTGAACTAAAACTAAACTAAACTAGTAGTAGGTTGCTAAGTCAGACTCCCATCTTGAAAATATTTTAAAATAATTGCTGTTTTTCATATTAAAAATCAGTGAACCACCAGGTTTATTTCATACAAATAAAAAGAGCAACAATCACTGCAATATCGTGCTGGGAAAAATGTTCTAGCAGAGCAGCTACAACCAAAGACCCTTGCAGTCAAACTGTCAAATAAAACTGATCAACTGAACACTAATGTACAGTATAGTCATTTGGTTATATGATGCTGTATGCAAAATAAAAAAAATGTGAGATTTTAATTTAATCTGAAATCTACTCTCTGAACAAAAATGTTTTCAGAGTTCAAATGTTTCATCATAAAACCTTGTATTGCAATGCATACTATGTCTCTACATACAAGTAAAATTAATGAATTCAAAATTTATTTAAGTAACAATGCAGACCAATTGGGATCAATTGCAGTTTGTAATATAAAGTTTATGGTATAAATATAGTATAGGTATGTGTATGATATGTATTTAAATCAATCAATTAAAGGCGGCAGCTGTAAATTTGCGTATGAGCTGTTCCCTTACCTGACCACCAGGAGGACACAGCAAGCACAGAAATAATCAAGCTTTTTTTTTTTACCCCCTTAACCAACAGCTGCAAATTCAGCAGGGGTTCCAGTCTGCTGCAGAGCTCATATGTAAGAAGTTTAGCAGATAAATTAGAGCTGGTGTTACTTGGAAACTCCTTATGCTGGATCAATACATTGCATATTCTAAGAAGGTTCCCACAGAATGTATTTTGGATCACGAAAGGCTCCTGCAGGTCTAACAGATAAGGTAGTCAACGTCACATTGGGTGTTTATTTATCTGGACTCATCCATGTGTGTAACACTGGCAGCTGTTCACATGCAATAAAAGACAGCTATAGGTACAATCTCAACAACTTTCCCAGTGTGATCGGGCAAACAGTTTACACAACAGATTCTGATGTAGCTGGTAAAAACCAGATGTCTTTCAAATGTACAACACAATTTCTTGTAAAATGCAAACAAAAACATAAAAATGTGCCAAGCACAAAAGAAATATTACAGTATGTGTCATATCAGGCCATGTCCCAGTTTCTTTACTACAAATCTCAAAGGAATTTGGTTTGGAAGCTGCTCAGTTTCCACATATATGCTCTCCACATGGTCTGTAACTTACTCTACTTTCTTGTGAATTAGGTTTTATAACCTTTAAACTGTGAACAGCTGCCAGGTGCAGACGCAAATGACATTGTGGAAGTTGTGGGAGAATAAGTACTCTCAAGATCATCACTTATTTTACACTGCAGATTGCAAGCTGATCTTATGGCACTGTGTTTTTACAGCAAAAGAGAGAAAAAAAGGAGAAGGAAAATAGTGAAAGCTAGGTAAAACATCACTGCAGTTAATGTGTTAACTGATAAGATAAATAAACACATTTCTAAAAAAACACACTGTAATTTCACCCAAACTTGATGTTTAAATGGAATAATATTAACTCTACTTGAGGTAGACCTCCCTTAATTGGTTAGATTTCCTCTTGTTTCCTTAAATATCAGCTTACACATAAAACTAAGCGCAACTGATTAACATCATTTTAACATTGGGAATGTAAAATGGTTAGGCATTATTTTAAAACGGAATTTAGTAAGAGACTACATCAGTGCCCTATCTGAACTTTTCTGGATTTCATCACATTATACAGTAGATCCACAGCCTTTGATGTATTTTTATCAAACTTTATGTGATATATTGGTTGTGAAGTGAAAGATGTGATTAAATCTTCACTACTTTAGAGAAAACTGAAAAGTTTGGTTTTCATTCATATTCAACCCGCTTTACTATAATACCCTTAAAAACTGTTGGTCTAGTCAACTCCCTTGCTTAACTTAATTAGGAAGTAAATTTCACTCGTGGGTTATTTTGTCTTATTCTAGGCAATAAAACCAAGCACTATACTATAAAGCAGGGTAATGTGGCAAAATGTGAAAAAGTTCAAGGGGTGGGAAAATTTCTGAAAGCAAACATATCTACAAACATAAGCTGTTTTTCAATGATACAAACATTTTCAGAAGAAGATGTTTTAAACAGCTAAAGTCAGCTAAAACAGACAACATACATGTATCTAGCTGTGAGTGTCATTGCTTGAAACATGTATGTACATGTTCAACCAGCTAAAATTGATGACATTTTTCTATTTGAAGTAAAGGAAGTGTTATTTATCTCACTTCAAAACACCCCAATTAACCCATTAAGCTCCTCTAAATCTTTTAACTGCCTAGAGAATAATCCATTTTAAAGTAAATTCTCCTTAACCAGGAAACTCAAAGTTTATTTCCATTCCCCGTTTAACTGACAGTATCAGCAAAAGTGACAGCAAAGGAGTGTCAGACATACAAGAAAAACTGAGCCACTGAGTCCATAAATTTGTGTCCAGGCTGCCTTGGATGGTGCCATGAGGGCAGATTAAATATAAAAAGGCTGACACTGACAGGCAAAGGGTCTGCCACTGGTACACTGATAAGAACCCGAAAAGCCAGTGTATCGGACAGCTCTGGTCTTAATATGCGGGCCAAGTCTTGTCTGTAGCGACAGGAAGACGAGAAGAAGGAGACAGCATTACTTCTCTGTGTGCCTTTTGCGTTTTTTCTTCTCAATTCAAAGACCTGATATGATAAAAGAAACAATGTAAGTGAATTAAATAGACTGATAAATACCCAGGTGAGAACACAAAAGAATTTGTCAAAAGATAACATGAATATGAGTGGGGAAATGGGCCACACGACAGAATTTAAAAACAATAAATCTTCTCACTCTTTTTTTTTTCTCAGTGTCTCTGTATGAGGTAAAGACCGTAGCTCAGAGGCTCAGATCAAACGGTCATGGTGATGAAAAGAGCAGGTCTCCGAGGGTTGATAGAGAGAGGAGGGTATGAGACACAGAGATCAGAGAGAAGGAACAAATGAAGGATAATTTGCCCTGATGATTCAGGGCGTAATGAAAAAGCTTCAAAGATTGGCAGCATGAACTCTGGATCATTGGTCATATTTTGTGATCGTACACAGATCAGCTCAATGCAACACCGACGGGACTGTGGAATAAAATGCAACTTAATCTGAATCAGCTTCTCTTTGAAGATCTTTTCCTATTAAGGACAGACTTTCATTCTTCACTTTGACTCAATTTCTTTTGTTACGTCACCTTGAATCTTGGCTCTGTGGAAGTGAGCTAAAACCCTGTTACTGCATGTTCTCAGGCTGATTTCAGGAAACTATTTATAACATGATGTATGAATCTGTGCAAAGGTTGCCCTTGTAAATTATTGCATATTCTCTATTTGCCTCCACATGGATATTATCCACCTACAAGCTTCCATGTGAGCTTCATGCCAGATTTCTCAGTTTCACCATCCTACTTAAAAGGAATAAATGACCATGAATACATGCATTTAACATTGTCAAACAATTGCAACAGGAATTGCAAATACTCCAAAAAGTATCTAAACCCCTGGAACTTTTTTTTACTTTTTGTCATATTACAGCAACAAACTTAAATAGAATTTGTAGTGGGATTTTATGTGGTACACTAAAACAAACTAGTGGACCACTGTGAAGGGATGTTTTTGAAAATTTTCTCACTAAATATCAACATTGAGCATTTGTATCCACATTTTAGCTGCTAGCATTTTCAGGTTTGTCTCTCTTCTACTGTGAAAATCCAATTTTTGATTGTTCACTCATTTTTAACTAGAACTTAGCTCTGGACATTGTCTGGAACATTCTAACTCAAGATTGTGCTTTGATCTAAACTGTAGCTGGTAACATAGTTGTTATATAGTTATGTAGTATAGTTGTTTTTCCATTGGAAAATGAACTTCCACATCAGTCTCAAGATTTTTCATCCTCTTGTGGGTTTTTCTAAATCCCTTGTGATTAGCTCCATCTGTTTTCCCATTATTTCCAGCATTAGTATCCCCTCTGAAGAGACCCTGACACCCAATGTCATGGTGCTGTCATCACCAAGTTTCTCACAAAAAATTTTTTTTGATTTTGCAAAAATACTGAAGTACAGTTTTTTGCTCTAAGCTCTTTAATAATTTATTTGCCTATATGAGTCAGAATAAAAAGTTCAAATGGACAAACCTTTCAGACTTAAAAAGTTAAAACTAAAATCAATGTGTCCTTTTCTTCCCACTTTATAATTTTGCAACACTTATTTATGTGTTTATTTATTTATTTTTGGATCCCAGAAAATTTCCCCAAACAATGCTTGCAAAATGATAAAATATGCAAAAGTTGAATGTTTTTGCAAGGCATACTGCGGCAACACCCACCTGAGACAGCAAATACAAATTCAGTTGTCAGTTTGGTCTGAAGGTTTTTTTTTGTACATTGCAGGCATGATTTGCATGGGTTGTCCTTAGGTGAAGTTCTCTGAGTTTTCTCGGAAATCAAAGAAAAGTTACATTTTGGATTACTCTCTTTATCAAACTGCTAAACCACTGCAATGCAACAGCTGCTAAGTTTGTCAAGCATTTACAATCAGTACTGATATTGATTCAGATGCACCATATAATATGCTACATGAATGATGTAAGCCTTTCTAGGAACAATAGCTGACAAGAGACGCAGATTGTATACTCTGAACATTTGTGCACAACAAAGATGCCCGTGGCTGTGTGGACACGGCTGTCCAGTCATTGTTTTCATTACATAAACAAGCAAACTTTGAAAATAAGAGCGAAACAAAGACTGTGGCCTTTTTAAAATGTTTGCTGGGTGTTAATACATTACCAGTTGAGAGTTGGAAAATATTCAGTTTTGTCCTTATTTGTCCTTACAAACCTTATTATAAAAAAAATATGCCTCAGTTATAATTATTTTTAGCAACTCACATTCATTGCATCCACAATTTTCAAAATACTAATTGATCCTTTGCTGCACAGTGATGGGCGGAGATGAAGACTTTGATATACTTAAGTCATAAAAACAAAGACTTGACTTAGACTTGTGATCTTAAGACTCAAAACTTGAATTAGTCTGATTCAAGTATTTTTTTATACAGTCTTTATTTTAAGCAGAGTAAGCTGGTATGTAAGCTAAAGGCCACATCTCTGATGTTCCTCATGTTCATGATTTCCTGAAAAAGGATGTGCTTGATAGATTTTTCTATGAAGTCCAGGAACTGGAGGTTATGACTGGTCCGTAACATTCTATGTATGCTAGCAGTGGATTCATATTAATAATCAACTGTCATGGTTGTTGGTTGAGACATATTCAAGTTCAGATGAGAGAACAGCAGTTCCATTTTGCAGACAAAAGTTTACTCAAAAAAAGATTCACAAAAACCAAGGAGGATGTGGAAGAAAAACTAGAATATAGATAAGAGCACAGGGAAACCAGCATGGAATTTGCTGGCAATAGAGATGTGATAAGAGAGATGAAGAAACTGACATGCATCTAACCACTGTGACGGTTAATGAGTAGCATGTTAGCCTGGAGAACGTAGTGCAGGTGGAGAGGAACCAGATCCGGGAAACTTGGAAAAGGTGTTATTAAACACTCAATGAATACAAAATGATCTACTCACCAAGTGAAATAGAGCAACTACAACATAAATATAAAATGCAACAAAGAAGGACTGGAACACATTAAATAACAAAGAAAGTCAACAAAAATACAAAACATCCTTAATGACATCAGTAAAACACATGATAGAGAAAAACCCTAAAGACATGAGAGCACTCACAAATCTAACTCTATAATAAATGAGTTGTAGTGGATTCTTATTGGTTAGAGGCCATTGCATCCACTCTTACATCACACCATACATAAGTGAAGCTGGTGAACCCTGAGCTGTTACTGTCTTGCCTGACACTTTAGCGTTGTACCAGCTGAAGATAAACTTTGCCGCTATTGTTTCTTTTTTTCCAAGAAACCTTCGCAGATGGCAAGAGGTTATCACATCCAAACATGTAGTTACAAAACCACAAATACTATAAGATCTGTAAGTGGAAAAAAAAGGAATGGAGGGAATGGAAAAGTTAAAACTATTAGTTTCAGCATAAAGTGATCATATGCTATAGACAGACTTTGTGCTGCTGAGCAGGTTCTCCTTCCTATTTAGGCTTTGTTCTGAAAGGGAAAATCTTTTTTAAATGTCTGTGAAACGTCAACAGTTTCCATGTGCATCATTTCACTGACATTTCAGTGCATCCACCAAATAACTTTGTGCAAGACTGTATTTGAAAGCAACCTCAAAAATGTGTGTTACAGAACAAAAGCAATGGCCCTGTGTCATCTATGATAATCAGAAACTCAACATTTATGCATCATGACCAGGGTTTTGCACTAAAAGGTCACTTGTCAAGAAAACACAGAAAAATATCATTTTTTAGCCTTTGAAGAAAATGCAGTGTCGCAGATTTGACTAAATGTCAAAATATGCAATAAATTAAATGTTTAGTGCTGTGCTGTTGGTTTGTGAAGCTCCTACGTGCAACTAGAATAAAATGTTTGAATAGCAGCTTGCCTTGAAATTGCCGCTCCTATTGTGATATCGCACCTCTGTGCCAGCACTTCCCCCATGTCTCATTGCACTCGGCACATCACATAATAAAATATCTTCTCAGGGTCAAATAAACGTCTGTGTGGAAAACAGAAAAAAAAAAAGACTTTTACAAATGAGGCCTGAAGTTAGAGAGTCTCCATGGCAACAAGAGATAGCACAACAGCAGATTACTTGTCAATCAAACATATCTGATGTAATGAAAAGCAGATGATAAGGGGAAAGCTGTAAGAATGTGTACAACGCTGACTGTTGGGGTCATGTTAATATCTGTGAAGGTCAGATGGTGCATCAAATAAGTACATGCCAGATTAAAGTAAGCTATTATTGACACTTTAAGAGGCGAATGCTAGTCTTCTTGTCTGCATAATTGAGGAGGATTGACTTATTCTCCATACTAACCTAATCCTTCATTTGGTTGACAGAAGTTTGGGATCAGTAATTTATAAGGATTAGGGCTAGAAAGTTTTAGATTACAATTGAATTCCAACATTAAATCTGTTTAGGTGGGTATCTATTATCATACTACATACAAACAACATTTGTCCACTCTGGAACTGGGAAATTTAATTGTAAATTGTTGTCATTCATAACATTTGTTGAAGTCAACCTTTTGAGGATTTTGTATTTGGGCTAACTGGGTTGTGGACAAATCATATACCACTTCATCTTCATCTTAGGGTTCTGAGACTTAAGCAAGTCATGAAACCATTAACATTTCATTATATTTAGAATAATTTCACAAAGTCTATGAAAATGAGAAGTTATGGTATTCACCATTCAACAAACACGAATAAGGATTATTTCTTCTAAGAATTCAAAATTAATTTTATCCTCAAATCCAGCTGGGTTCTTAGTGACTCGTTTATTTTTCACTTTATCTGCCTCTGTTTTGCTCTGAACAGAGACTTTTAAAATAAACTGAAAAATTATCTCGCAACAATAAAACCAAAGACTGCAAAATTGAAAACTCCTTCAAAAATAAATGAATGCTACATATTCACAAACTCTGCATAAAAAGACATAAAACCTTTTGTCACAGTTTTCAGGCTTCTGATCCACATGCAAGGAACTCCCAGGGGTCCACAGAACTGTTCAAAAGGTTTATTATGGTTCGGGAAATGACAGCAGTGGGTAAACAGACTGTGGTGAGTATTGGCATAGTGAAGATTAACGTTTTGTGATGAAGAAAGTGAGATTAATGTTGTTAGTGATGGAGAATGCCAGAGAGGAATGAGAAGAGCCTGGAGTGCTGGTTTAAGCAGCACTCCAGGCTGCTTATGGAGCTGGAGCTGAGGTTGTTGCAGGTCGGAAAAGTTGAGGAAACATGGAAACAATGGAGGGCAGACAGGTTGGAGAGGATGATTGATGAAAAAAGCAGTCTGAAAGATGCCAGTTGTGGCAATAGGATCTAAATAATTATGGAGCAGGAGTTGTTGATGGTGGGTGACGGAAAGCAGCATGGAGGTAAGAGCTAAAGAGCACATGAGGAAGTAACTCTGGAGAGGAAAGCACAAGGAGACAATCAATGTGAAAGCTAAGAACATGGAGGCACTAGGAGAAAGTATGAAAAGCTAGATATATTGCAAAGAATAGCACTCAGGCATTTGAAGGCAGCCAGCTCCTCTTATCCAATAGCTTGATGAGTTTGATGATTAGCAGGTGCACGGGTGCTCCGGCACTGAAAGAAAGCTTTACACAAACACAAACATCCCCAAACTCTGAGACTTTTATTCACACTGTTTGACGTCAGAGCTTTACGATGCCAAAACTAGACTTTGTCATAAGCCATTTTATAACTAATTTAGTCTCCACTTTGAGTCATCGTCCATTTGGAGGAGTAGCCAACCTTTAACTTCCTGACTTATGTCTTAATATGTTGGTTCAATATTTCTATATATAGTTCTTTCCTCATGATTCAGCAAAAAAAGAAAAACCCACAAAATATGACACTGCTACTTGCACACTTCACAGTTGGGATGGTACAATTTGGCTTGCAGTCTTACCCCTGTTTCCTCCAAATTTGAAGGTGATCATTATGACCAAAGACTGAGATGTATTAAGTCATGGCAAATGTTAAAAAACATTACTGTCTTCAGCACTGACTGCATTTGTAAACTGTAATCAGATTTTGGAGTAATGACTTCTTCAAAAGTCATTACTCCAATGACTTTTGGAGTAATAACTTCAAAAGTCATTGGAGTCATTAATATTGATGAGGAAATACGAGATGCACAAATATTTTTCTTTGTGCGTCTCAGGCCTTTTGGTCATGTCTTGGGTTGGGGTTATTCCCTCATGCAAGCTTCAGCCAGCATTTTCACAAGTTCTTTCAGTTTTGTTCTGAAGATGAATTGGATCAATCCCACAGGTTCATTTCCTTCTTGAATGGTAAAAATAATGGTTGGACATATTAATGATGTTTGAGCAGTTACCCATGATACTTAGGCATCTGAAAATGTAACATAACAGTAAACCAGACTTGTGAAAGTGCACAATTTTCTTCCTCATATATTGCCTGTATAACTTTGACTTTTTCTACGATACAACGTAGAAAAAGTAGATGTTGTAGACTTTTGTTAAATGGAGATGCTCCATTTGACAAAAAGTTAACCTTTTGTGCTTTAATCTTTCAATAACTTTCACAAACATATTATCATTCCTCATCTAAGTTTTCTCAAATTATTTAATGTGAGGCAGTTAAAAAAAAGTGTTGTGTTTTGGCAAGTATAGTATTTAACTATAAATAAAACATTTATGAAAGAATTAGTTTACTAAAATATTTCTTTTCATCTCAAATAATTTTTTTAATCTGAGCAAAATGTCAAGTTGACCTGACTGCCGGTCATTTGACAATGTTTCCCATCTGGCAAACAAGAATAGTCATTGTTGTTACTTGGATTTGTGCATCTGAGAAGTCAAAGAATATAATGACTTCACTACAGGGTTTAAAATGTTTGTCTCAGAAAAAAAATTATTAGAAATTCTTTTTTGTGAAAGTTTTTGAATTAGAATTTATTTTCTTATAATTTGCTGTTAAACTCTGTGAGAGTGTTTCTGCTAAAAATAAAACTGAATAAAATATCTCTGAAGACTTAAAAGTTATCATGCATGTACAGGTTTTCTTATAACTGTTGTACAAAGTCCAATAGGATGTAGTTGAAAATGCAAATGATTGAGAGATTTTCCAGGCAACTAAATGTAAATATCTTGTTGCTTAGGTCTTCTGAAGCTAATTCTTTTTTTTTATCTTTCTTACAAGTAACATTTGCAGCAAAGGAGAAACAGTTCAACAACTGCACTCCTAGGAGTTATTGCTGGTGTTAAATTCTAACCTTTTTTGCTTAAAATTGACAACTTAGTCTTGATCACCCTTACACTCTAAAAACATGACCCAGATATGGACATTAATTGGGATTTTTACTCACACAGTTTCTACTCAGCACCAGATGAAAGTGGCTCTGAACACTTTCATCACCACAGGCTAGTCCAGGAAAGAGTTGTTGCCAAGGTAGAGCTACTTTTACAGTAACAGCCAGTGCTTTCAGCACTGAAAACAAATAGACCTGGCGCTCATTAAGGCCTGAACTGGATTTTGTACTTGTTCTTGACAAATATAGACCATACACATGGGTGTAGCTTTTAAAAAAAATGTGTAGACTTTGTAAAACCGTATTATTGTTTTATTCTGAGCTGTTGCTCTCTATGCATAACACAATTTTCTGGTTTCTGACATTGCTTTGAGCGCCCTAACTATATTCAAAAAGCTGTTATACCTATTAGAACAATGTGAGGCAAAAGCTTCATTATTCAGCTCTTAGATGAAATTATTACCGTCTCTTACAGTGGCAAAGGGCCATGCAGAGCTGGTGTGTTGGCAGCTTTGAATGGGAAGTCGGATGATCCAAGTTTTTCTTGGCTTTAACCGGTTGAGCTGCCTGTGTTCCAGACCAAGTGGAAAATTGCAATAATTTTAGCTGGTTAAAATAAGATCAGTAAGTCTTTTTTTGTTATTATTTTTTTTTTGCTTAATGTCTTTGTCTTTGACCTACATGTAGCTATTTTTATATTGAGAGAATAATTTACCATTTCTAAACTAAAAAATAACCCTCTAACCAACCAGATTGGATGATATTTATTATCTATTCTCTGATTTCAGTTTATTTACTTGACCAAAGTCATGTAAATAAATGGTTTGTTACGTGCAGTAACATAAACACAAACCAGATTGTTATTTTAAAAGATGATACTAAAATGCTAAAAGATTTTGTCGCATAAAAATCTTAAAAATCAGGCAAAAACTTCCGTTCACCTCCATTTTCAGGATGGTGGCACCTTGTGGCTGCACATGGTGTTGCTCGTCATCCTCAACATGTCATCATCTGCATCAGATTCTGGTGCCACACGTTTGCATCAAATCTAACTCAGTGATTCCAGCTTACCCTTGTATCTCACTGCTGATAACGGCTCTGTGGCTACCTGTTGAGGTGGATCACAGCGGCAGATTAAATTCAGACCCCAGTCTGTCATGACCCTTTCAGCTAATCAAAGAGGCGTGCAAAACACATGCTGCTGACACATTAATAGTAAGTTTTAAAGCTGCTTTTATGTTACCTTGTGATAGACTTGCAACTTTTACCCAGTGCTAAATCAGTAGTGGTCCATTTATCCTTCTTCAATTATATGAAGTCTACCAGTCCTTTATGCTTTAAGACAGCTGGCCCACGATATTCCCACCTGCCAATTTCCCTTTTTGCATGGTGTTTTTGGGGTGTTGTGCGGAGCAATTCTTTCTCCAAAGATAATGGGTGCAACTATTCGCTGGTAAGCACAGCCAAGAACCATTAAGAAGAAGGAAATTTGTTACTATAACAACAAGCAGTTTATATACTCTAAAGAGTGGGAATATTAATCATGGACTAAAATTTACCACAAAATTAGTTTAGCATAAGTTAAGATTGGTCAATAGAATGCGAGTAGTTTTGTAAAGTAACTGTGACTTCAATGAAAGCTACAAACTTTCCAGCTGTGATTTCTGGTGAAAATTGGTGGATATAAATTAGCTGTAGGAATATTGTGAACTACAGATGACTTTTCTCGTTTTAAGTAATGGTCTCTCTTCCCTCCTGAGCAACATAAATTGCAATGTCCTCCAGACATCTCTTTCAGGAGAGAGGAGTACAGAAACACGTCTGCATCCAATGTTTAAGCTGCAAAGCAAGGAGTGTGAAATAAAACCTTGCACTCACTCATAAAACATAGTTTGACTTTGCTTAAAGCTCATATGCAAAATGTGGCTGAGCGCCTTTCACAAATCTGTCGACACAATTATTTTTCTTCCTTAAATTCTCGTCTCCCAGCCTCACTGTGTGAAGCTAAGATACAAAGTAATGAGGTAGTGCAATTAACAGTGTCTACTGTCTGTTTTTCATTGGTAATGCTGTGATAGACTTGAGAACCGTACATGGTACAGTACAGCTATTGTATCCAACCTCCCACATGAGAATGGGATCAAGTCACCTACCCTCTCAAAATACTCTAGAATTTGCTACAGCAATGTACTGAAATGTGTTTATGAATAAATTAGCCCATATAACTTTGATTAAAACAATTTCTACAGGTAATAATTTGCTGTAAAGTGCAACTTGTTTCATATATTAAAACGAGTCTGTTTCTGTCTAGCATAGCCAGGCACATAATGAAGGGTTGCCTTAGGAAGTTTAAACGTCTTTGCTTGCACTTTTAATATAATGTTGTAGTTTGAGTAAAGTTACATAAACTTTGCAAAAAAATCCCATCACGTTACAGGTGGTGTTAAAATTTTAAAGCTGATCACAGTTGTATTTCTATGGCTCTGTTGTCTTCTATCATGCTGCATTTCCCTGGAATCATTTACTTCACACCCACGTGGAGGCACAGTTTGTCTTCCGAAGCTGATTAGTCCTGTTTTGCTTTGAACAAATGCTGAGATGGTAATACCGGGTGTTTAGGCATTTCACAGGATTTCGCAGGTTGTTTCATTTTGTTTGGGGACTAAGGAAAAGGTGCAAAAAAAAAAGAAACTTAGGGAGTAACATTGAATTAACTATGAAAAACCCTTTAATAATTCTTAAATAAAACAAAAAGAGAAACAATATAAAATATCCTCTAGAATATTCTATTTTAGAAAGACAGAACTAGAGATCCTTTAATGCCTTTAGTGATTCCACTTTTTGTTGTTGTATTTTAATGTCTGACAAAAGGATATGGCATGCTGGTGCAATTGTTAGCACTTCTGTCTCACAGACAGAATGTCTAAATTTTCAATCCTGGACAAACTCATTGCTTTATGTGTAAAATATTCTGCTTTCCCCCATCTAGAGTCAACTTCCTCCATGAATTCCAATGTGTACAGTTCAAAAATATAATTTTTTAGCAATACAGCTAAAAATATTAATGATGAAAAAAACACAGTTCCATCCGATTTGCTTCCTGACATAGTTATTTGAGCTGAAATAATTGTTTGTGGTTATTATTATTTCCAGCACATTTGATGCTCAATGAGTGAAATATTTAAGCACACTTGATTTCTAAAAGGAGAGAATGTGTGTGGCAAGATTGCATAGGTCTTTGAAGTGTAAAGGAGATTTGGAGGAAGGGGAAGGGTGATATTTGAAGTTGGACAAAATTGCATGAGGGAAGCAATAAGGAAAGTGGCTCTGATGCAATACGAAGATGAAGTGAGCCAGAAAATGAGTAGAAGAACAGATAATTATAGCAATGAGCTGAAAAAAGAATAACAT
Source organism: Brachyrhaphis roseni (assembly GCA_903066815.1). NCBI lineage: Eukaryota > Metazoa > Chordata > Actinopteri > Cyprinodontiformes > Poeciliidae > Brachyrhaphis > Brachyrhaphis roseni. Next base: position 21,493 of record CAEFZY010057522.1, read on the forward strand.
AAAACATCAGAGGATGTTTGAACCCTAAACCGATGCATTCTGAAATAAGGGGGGAAATAATGCTCCTGCATCATATCAGTTCAACCATTATCTATAACTGCTTATCTGTGCAGGGTCATGGAAGTCTGGTGCTAATATCCAGTGGTCACCATATCATACATAAGGGCAATTCAGACAGCTAACCTAACTGTCATATTTTGGACTCTGGGAAGAAGCCAGTGGATCTGGATAAATTCACATTCAGAGGCAGATAAAGTCCAAGCCGGGGACCTTCTGCCCGTAAGAGACTAGAGCTAACCACTGTATCCACCATACAAAGTACTGGGCTTGTGCTGATTTGAACTTCATGAAGTAGCCAACCACAGACTGGTACAACATGGCCATAAAGAGATGGACTTTTCTATAAATCGGCTTTTAATTTTGTGTTTGTGTTAAGAACCCATCAAAGACTCTTACCTAATAAAGTTGTCAGTGACTGAATGTCTTCATCCAGATATGTTTATCTTATTCCCCGATGTCTGATCCGCCATATTTTTTTACATTCACTTAAGTCAGATAATATGTTTACTCTCACCACTTGTGACACACTCACAGTTCAGATTGTGCTGATGATATTGTCTTAACTTTTTTTAATATTCATTATTTTTTAAAGGTTTTTATTTGTCATGAACATCAGGGAATGCAACATGAATTACATTGCAATATTGTTTTTTAGAAGTAGTTGCATCCCTACGTCCCATGCCCTGTTGCTGACATATGCTATACAAATAAAATTCCCTTGTCTTACATGTACACAAATCTGAATTTTATTCATGAACATATTAGTATGATTAGAGTATTGATTGCTGCAACTATCAGTTTTTCCTTTCTTTGGAAAATGAAAACTGTAAATCAAAGTTTCTATCCTTTTTAGAAAGCAAAATGGATAGAAACATTTACTTTTTCTGCATGAGATAGAAAAAGTCTGGCTAAACCTGAGGGTGGGTGAGGATATAGGCATACAGTATTAAGCTATTGATTATTCTCTGCCTATTTATCAATTTCAATTAATCTAGAAAGCAGTTTCTTTCATTTCAAATGCTTATGAAAGGGATAAACCGCAGAGGCATAAATGCTTCCTCAAAAATTCCTCTTTTTATACTTTACCTGGCAGAACATTAGTCAGTCTCATTGTGGCAAATCAAGGTTTCTTTATCGGAAATGAGTCTCCACATCTGAAGGCCAATTACCATGTGCCTTAACTTTCACACCTGCAATGCAGCAGGAAGAAACTTTATAAGGAACGTTATGAACTCAATGTTTACTTCAAATTCAGAACTTTGTAACTTTATTTTTGTTGTTGTTGTTTTTTCTCACACTCTTCCTTTTTGGCTCTGTTTTGTCCTTTCCCTAGGCAGAAATCAACTGTGAAACAAAAGCCTTTGTGTTTGTTCTGAAGTAAACTTGTTTTTTGTTGTTTTCTGATGAATTGGGAAGGTTTTTGTTTTTAAATTTTGCTAAGATCCGAGGGCAACTTATGTTTCAGTGAAATAGAATATTACACTCAACATATGAATAGCTCAAACCCAGCAACTTGTTGCCATTGTCCAGAGACACATTTTTTTTCACTTTGCAATGTACCTTCAAACTTTGGTATATTTGTGGAGGCCAAATACTTAGAAATCTGAGTTTGTGTTAGGTTGTGCATGAATTTGGGGGAAAATGAACTTATACCCATGAATATTTATGTGAACATCTCTATGTACTCCTCCACTTTTAACTGAATTATTGGATAAAGTAGTTGCTAATCAGAGCTCAGAGCTTATCACATCACATAAATAGGTCAGCTGAAAGTCACTCATGATATTCTCATAACTTCAGATAATGGGGTGTGGTCCATACTTGTCTTGACACAACTCAGTGGTGCATTTGATACAGTCAACCACGATATTATCTTATAAAAGCTTGAACCCATTGTGTTAGTTAAGATCATATTTATGATATAATTACTTATGGAGTACCACAAGGTTCAGTGTGCGAACCAAACTAAGAATAAAGGTGTTAACACTGTTTCACCTTTTTGATAAAATTCTGCTGCAGCAACAAACCAGTTTGGCATCTCCAGCTGTGCAGTGTGGTAACAGAATGTTAAAAAGACAGAACAAAATAATTGGCAGTCCCTTAAAGACAAAGCTGACAATTTTCAGATCTGTGACACTATTTACTGTTTACTTTCAAATATATCCTTTTACAATATTAGCTTAGAAAAATGGATATTGCTAGGGACAAAGCACAGCCTCATTATGTATACCTAACACCTTCACAGTCAATGTTAAAAGCCTCGTTCTGCATTGATTTGTGATAGCAAGGAGTCCCGATGGAACATTTTCTGATGCTGTGGACAGAGATTCGGCTGGCAGCTACCACCAAAACAATCTTGTTAATCACGGTACATATCGTTCTGAAGTTAACCAAGCCACTGGGACATACACGGTAGCTTCCATGGTAATGCGTGAGAACACCATTTGTATTTGCTAAAGTAATATAAAAGGAAGAAGAAATGCATGTAGGTGGAGTGACAGGGATCAAAATTAATTAACACGTTCCTTTATCTAGTGCTGTCATTAAATGTTATGAGCACAAGAACTAACTGTGTTGAAATCACAACATTCAAAGCTCTCAGTGTTTTTGTAGTCTTTCATTCATGTACTTGGTTTTGCGCGTAAGTATTTTTATTCAATTGTTAGAAATGTCTAGGTAGGCTTCTTTGTCATCAGCTTTTGCTAAAATCTCCAGAGCACTTTAATATAATATGAAGACGATAGTGCACAATATAAAAGATTTATTTTATCTTATGGGCCCATAAGGTACACATTGAAGCAGATATAAAAGAAAAGAACAAAAAAAGAGGTTGATGTACTTGAGAGGAAGCCTTTCAGTCTTTGAAGTTATTGAATCAAAAGGATCGGTGCTCCATACAAATATGGCAAAGCAAAAAACAATTACAGTAGCGGCTTATTGTGTTGATATTTGACAACATCTTTTTGATGGGAGTGTGAGCTGTCCTTCAGCAGCTGAATGCCAAGACAACTAGTTCAGAACATTTAATTTCATGGATTGGTTCCATTAATGACTTTAGACAAGATTACCGTATTTTCCGGACTTTAAGTCACAGTTTTTTTTCATAGTTTGGCCGGGGGTGCGATTTATACTCAGGAGCGACTTATGTGTGAAATTATTAACACATTATTATATCATGTCACATGTTATTTTCACACTAAACCGCAAGAGGGCGCTCTAGGCCTGTGTTCTTCTACCTCTGGAGATAGCGGAGTTGTTTACAAGCGACACCGAGGACGAAGATTTCATTGCATTTAGTGATTTGGAGTAACACTGATGGTTCGGTAAACTTGTTAGCATGTTATTTATGCTATAGTTATCTGAATAACTCTTAATATGTTATGCTAACATACCAGGCACGTTC
>CAEFZY010057524.1:0-39893 GCA_903066815.1 Brachyrhaphis roseni
ATGCTAAGCATAACTCCTAAGCTTCCACTTCAGTCCCGTCACTCAAATAATGTTATCCAATGTATTTAACATTAACATGACGCGTAGAACTGACAGATAGACTTAGCTATCCATCCGTCAGGACGAGGTAGCTCTGATTGTCAGAACACAGGCAATAATTAAGTAAAATATAGTCCTAAAAAAAGAAATCCCGTTGCAGGCCTAATGTGATGATGAAGATTGGAATTGGGGTACCTTACTCCAAGGGAAAATCTTGAACCTTCTTGGAATTTCACCTGTTCTTAGTGACAGTTGGCAAGATGTCTTCAGCTCCTTCACCAGTCCCTCGGTCCACAGGATTCAGAAAACAGCAGGAAAGTCCAACACAGACATAAAACTCTCAGTGTAAGCTCATCTCTCTGCACTAGGCTCAACTCTGGAACGCTCCCACGATGGAAACCTTTGTTAAGTCTTCTCTTAGCCTAGTTAGCTCACAGTACTCAATGTCCATTCATTGTGCTAATGAATGCTAATGCTTTAGCGAGCATTACGTATGACTTTCCACCTACTGTACAGTGAATTCCGGTCTGAAATATCACAGTAGCTGCGAACAAGAGTGTAGAGCCGATATCTATTAACAGACTGTCGAGTTGAAAGCCTAAATATATGCAAAAACACTCGTTTCTTAATAACTCCGCCACGTTTTGTCAGTGCGGTTCATCTCCTTCCTTTCTCATTTTTATATACTGCACGTTACTTCCTGTCTCTCCACTCTACTCCTATCCCTTCCTGACCCTCAGCCAACCACTGACCAGCTTGGCTCTACGCATCTTCCTAAATCCTATATCCTCTTACAAACATGAACCCTTCCAAATAAAATATGTTGAAGATTACTTTTCTATAAAATGGTTTTTAGTTAATTTTTCCAAATTCTTTTAACTTATTATACCATATTACTTCAAGTATCTGTAAGTACAGCTTTTTGTTAACACTTATTTATAACAATTTTTAACATATTTAGGCAAACAGGTTTAACACATTCCAAATGATTATACTCAACTTAACAATAACATGAACTTAACTCAATACAAAATACCTTTATTTTGGACTGGGTTACACCAGCATGGTGGGAGCGGGCCCCAAGTCAAACTCTTTTTCGGGCCTCATAATGGGCTCTTTTCACGTAGGGCATTGACGTCACATCCGCCTGCGGCTTTCTTGTTTCCGCTTTGAGTTACCATGACAGCTAGAGAAGATAAAGTTGTATTTCAGACGCAAATGAAGCAATACTATGCACTTTGTTGTCTTCCTAATATAATGGGCTTTTAAGTTTTCATGGATTTCCAAACGATCCTGAATTAAGAAGACGGTGGCTTGTAAATATTCGGCACTACCAGTTAAAGCTAACACCACACAGCAAAGTGTGCAGCCTTCACTTCACTGTGAAGTGAAGGCTGCACTTCACAGTGCAGCCTTCAACGCAATTCTGTGCGTTTCGGCTCCATTACCTAAATAATGAAAAAGCGACTTTTTTTTTTTTATTAGCAGAGCGGGAGTTTCAAATGAGCTCATCAACCACTGCTGTGTTCATGAAAGCGCTTATTAATAATTGCAAAATAAGTGTCAAGCCTGAAAACCTCATATGTAACAGACTGAACGTTAACGTAATATCTGCTCGGCTTGCGGGGCGCAGGCGGTTGCCACGGCAACGGGTGTGCTAAAATGGCAAAGAGGGAATGAGAGTGAAACGGTAGGAGTGGTTCTGAGCTGATCACATTTTCAGCTTATTATTATTATTATTTTTACCGTTGTTTGCCTTTGCTGTGGCGCGTTACGGCCGCCGTAGTTTCTGAACGTTAAATAAACTACAAACTTGGACTAATTACCTCGTTAGTTTGCGAGTATACCGTAACATGCATCAAAAACGGTCAATATGTTTCATTAAGTACTTAACAAACAAATGGTTTCTACCGCGAAAATGATGTGAAATTAAATCAACTGTCTAATATTTTAAATCCTAGTTTGGTGCTGTCTGGCATCTTGCTTTGAGCTCAGAGCCTGAGAGGATTTTCCTCCATCAAACATGCTGTTTATTTAGTGGAAATATTGATGTTGATGAGACTTTCTCCAAAATGATAAACTTTGTCAACCTTTATAGCTCCACTGTTGAAAATGAATCTCTAACATTCACATCTGGTTTGAGGTGATTCCTCTGGAACCTGTTGGAGGATAAATATCCCAACTTCAGAAGATGTGGCTTTAACCTAGCAGAGTTATGTGAGTCAGGGTGAGGAGCCGCCATGTTAGGAAGATGAAGTGGAAGCTGCAGGTTCTTCAGAACAAACAGGTCATGATGCTATAGACCTACTGATCATCCTTCTGTCTGGACACAGGATCAATATGACCAGTTTAAAAGCTCAAATGAATGGTTGCATGCCAGACATGGAAAACTGGGATGCACTTCATTCCTTGATGTTCAAAATTTAGGTCTCATGGCATCTTCAAAGTGTTAATATTGCAGCCAGGCTGAGGGAAACATGTCTCCATTTTGTAGAGCTACCCAGCTTTTATGACTTAACAAAAAAAATTAATTAGCACACCCCTGGTCATGATTAAGCCTTTCTGATTTCATCACAGATCATCAGGAAGCTGCTTGACTCAACCAGTAACCATTGCGTTCTTTTTCCGGCTCCCTCTCTCACCGTTAGCCCATTGATGGGGCCCCTGTGAATCGGACTCTGATCACTGCAGGGAGGCAATACCCGAAAAGGAGGAGGCGCCACGCATTCTTCCTTTCCTTTGGTTGTGTGGGGATAGATAACTATAAGAACCCCCCACCGCCCGCCCTGAGGAATGCGATCACATCGGAGGGAATCGAGTCACTGTGTCGCTTTCTCTCGGCTCATTCAGAGACGCTCCAACATGCAGCAGCTGCTGATCCTTCCCGTTCTGCTGGCATCCTTCTGCACGGTGTGCGCCGGAGCAGGAGGTAGGTCAATACACCTGATTCCATTCATTTGCGCAAAACAGAACTTGAAGGGCTAAATCAAGGGACAGTTGAGAAAGTAATTTTTTGTTGTTGATTAGTAATGCTCATGATCATTTTCTGCACTCACTTATTTCTGATGTTAACTGTACTAGGATAGAGAGATTTGTGCATCTGTCTTTGTTGTTGTTTTATTCAGACGGTAGAATAAGATTGATTTGGTTCCACGCTTAAATATTCTCCAATTCCACAAAGACAGAAGAGAGGGAGAGAGACGATTAAAAATTTACAAACGAGACAGACGTGTGCGCATGATGGATTGCTCCTCGGATAAAATTACCAGGAACCGAGCGGGACAGCCGCACCTGCCCCGTCCGTCACACTGGACGAGGCTCTCCAAAGCGCGTCCAACATTCACACCTTACTGCGTCCTGAACTGACTGCGAGCTGCGTGGGAGGGCAGGAGAGTGGTCCCTGCACCCCACTCACCCCTTACCCTCAGCCACAAAGTCCCCCGGTGAGACGGAGACGCATGCTGTGATTCCGTCATCTGCCCGTGAGGACGTCGGACACCGTCCCCTCTCTGGTGGCGCACCTGCTCGGTTCCGTTCGGAGTCTGTTTGTGACAGATTGGGGGGCCGTTTGCCGCATATATCCGCGTCGTGCACTACGATCATGTCTCCAAATAAACAGCGACGGGTCGCAAAAGGGGCTCGTTTGCACTCTAAAGCAGATGGATCGAAATCACTCGGAGCGACAAAATTACGCATGAAGAACAGCAGTCAGATCAGATTGCGCAGGCGACTCAAAGTGTCAGATCGATTCCCACGTGAAGAGCTGAGGGTCATTAAGGGGCTAATTAGCCCCTCTGCTGCCCTCATGGTGTCCGTCATCCCACACTGAGCCGCTCTGTGACCTCCGGGTCACAGAGTGGATAGCGCTGCTGCGCATGAAAGGCGCAGCAGCGCTATCCAGATTTTACGTGTCATCTTCCGCTATTAAAGATGCGCCAACTTGGCCAAAGTTGCAGTCATTTACATTTTTACGATGCTTTCAATGGGATAGAATGAAAAGGGGGCGTTTAAGCCACCTATGAAGGAAACGCAAGAATCCCAAAGCTGTGCATGAATACAGATCAGACTCACTGAAACTCTGTTGGAGTTCCAGATATTTGCACTCAGACATTAAACACAGAACAGTGATAGTCCAACCATTTCAGAAGATGACAGTAAGGAATGCAATAGCATTAATGCTAAATTATCACAAATAATTGATGCAGAAACATTCATTTCCATCTAACGCTTCGGATTTTGTCACATTGTGCCCTCAAGCTACAATATATTTAGTTAGGATTTCATGTGAAAGACCAACACAAAGTTTAGACAGAAGAGGAAGGAAAATGACCATGTTGCTTTTCAAAAATATGTTACCAAGACATATCTGACAGCTGACAAGACTGTGAGGGGGAAAAAGATAATCAAAAGTTGTTTTTGGTTTTTTTTTGACAATATGTATACACCTTCATATTGTCATTTTGCCTGAATGTAGGCAGCTGTTCCTGCCTTCATTCAGAGCCACAACACAAACCAGGTCTAAAAATTAAATTCACACGTTATCAAATAAGCTAATAACAGTTTAAATAAGATAGGACAACCATACCACCAAAAGGTTATTAACAGTTGTAAACATATATTTATGCTCTGAATAAATGACAACAAACAAAATTAAAATAAAAATTGAAAATGAAACAACAAAAATAGTGAGCCCAGCCCACTGTCAGCTTTTGTAGTTTGCATCAGTCACAGAGTATTATTAACACAATCGACTGAAAATGTAACCTAGATAAATTCCTAACTATTGATACGTCTAACATGTAGAAGAAAAGAAAAAGTATCCCCACAGTATGATGATGCCACCAACATGTTTCTTTAAGAGGATGGTGTGTTGGGTTTTCCACCGCAGTGTTTGGCATGTAGACCCAAAAATACACAACTTGAGTCTTGTGTGTGTTTGCCTGAGTTCTGCTAAATCCGATGCTCTGTCGATGTCACGCAGGTGAAAGTTGTGCTTCAGCTGCGTCTGCATTGCGCAGATTTCCGTCAGAGCGGAGCGATTGCATCGACAGCTCCGCAATGTCCACCAGTCATTCATTCAGAAACTCGTGTCTGTGTGCGCGCCCAACACAATGGCTTTGAAATGCTGCGTTTGTGTTCACATTTCAGGGAGTTTCAGATCTGACCAGACTGGAGCGTGTTTCGTTTTTCTTCTCGCTGGCTTCTGCTCACCGGCTCAGCCTGCAGAGCCACTGAAACCCGCTCACAGCGTCGTTCGCTCTGCTCTCGGGAAAGGCCGCCCATTGGTCCAGGCCGGAGCGGACCGGCATCTGATTGGCTAATGAAGATCAGCAAATGAGTACAATGAAAAAATAGACATTTTGTAATGGAAGAGGGTTGTAGATTACTTAATAATGATCCAACGCCTGATTGGTAATGGTGGTGTGCAATTCTCCTTCTGACAAATAGATTTCCTGTATTTGTATATCTGGGTATTTAGAAAATGAAGTATTTAAGAAATAAAAAGCGAAAGACTTAAAAAGCGTGACTTTTAATAACAGATTAATACATTGGACGCTTTTTTTGTTTCACACCTATTATTTTTACCACTGGTGGACTCAAACAACTTATTGTGGAATATCTCTGATTACATAATACATTCACGCAGGAGTGGAAATTATCACCCGCCACTGGCCAAATGCGGGTAAATGTATGAATTGGCCTGTAAATTGGAGCAACGCACACGTCACTGTGGCAGGTTGACAATTTGAACAGGAAAATAAAAAGCTGCATTCAGTTTGAACTTCTGTCCAAGGCAGGAGTGGCTGACTGGACTACAGACTGATGCACATACTGTATATAGGACGGACCTAGTCTGTCATAATTTAACAAAAAAAATATATCAAATATCATTTTTATCGACCGCGGCAGCCCATTGGTTGATCACATTGACGGACATTGGGCTTATCCAATGAAATTCCTCAGTCCTCCTTGGCCCCGCCCCTCTCCACCGAGGTTATAAATAGGCCATTTCAGCTAACGGTTAGCTGCTAACCGGAGTCTGAGAAAAGTGAGTGGATTCAAGACGGTAAGGTCAGAAAAGTTACTACAACTAAAGCTAAAAAAGCGCGTAAGCCCATTTAGAAAAATGTGTTAAACTAACCGATATGTTAATTAGCACACAGTAACGTCACAGAAGTTATTACTACTGTAAAGGAGGGAGAGAAGCCAAGGCGAGGGTGACTCGTTAATACATTTTTAAAAAGTGTATCACAGACATGAGCATCTTCTAATGTTCTGTGGTAGATTTTTCCTCTAAAAATATTTGATTTTCAAAATCTTAGCAGAAACAAAACTAATCAGGATGACAGAGGAACCATGCATTGAAGTCCTAAACTGTTTGCTCCAAAATGGAGACCCTCCCCATTATTCTTCAGTCTAATATTATATTTTTATAAATATTTGATTTCTCACATATTTTTCTCAGAGCCAAAGGAGGAAACATGCAAACTAATAGCAAATTACTAATAAACAGTTTGAGTTGGAGCTCTATGTTTACTCTGATAAGGCTGAAAGATAAAGCGACAACTTTTTATTGAATAGGATCACAATTCCTGGTAATTAGGAAGCTTTCTTTACAGTATAAATAACATGAGCATACATCCACGAGGACAATGCCCTGTTTGCAGAAGCAAAGCAAAATAAACCAGTTATATGAGGGGATATGCTGTTTTATGTGCATTAAATCCTCCTGGACTCCTGCCAGGAGACAGGCCAACATAAAAACTTTCTTTCCAGCTCTGGCAGAAAGCTGCAGCTTGTTGGTGTCAGTCAGAGGTGAACGGGACTGACATTCAGACGGCTTGCATTGTTCACCGCGGGAAAATAAACTCCAGCGTTTGGTAAATAAACGATTGATTCTGTTTCAGGCTGGTGCTACCACAGCCAGTCATCCTGCGATCATCCGTGCAACGGTGAGTTTTTCTAGAAGTTAAGGTTAAAATTATGACAGCTTAACTGTTTAACATGTTCAGAATTTGGTTAGGACTTGTATATATCAGGCAAAAAAAAAGTACACACACCCTCTTATCTATCAGACATTTGTAAATAAAGTATTGAAACATATTTTTAAACAGTAGGTTTAAACAAATGTTAAAACTGAGGTCATTTGTTATTATTCCATTGAATTTCTTCAGACTATTCTTGTCATGTTAAGATAATTGGGAAAGATTCTGACTCTAACATGGTTACAATAATATCACAAGCAAAGGAAAACAACAAAAAAGCCTATAATTAATCTTTAATATGGATGATTAAGATAAAAAAAGCAATGTTAAAATCATTATAGCCTAAATCTAAACCATAAAAATGATTTCCTGCTTATATCAATCTGTCCTCTATGAATGTTTACATTTTTTGTAACTACCTTTTGCCCTGTTATAAGCATATTCTGAAATAAGAAAAAATGGATCCACATGATCATCATTACAAAAGTCAAACCAATTTATTGCTTAATGAAATGCAGAGAAAAACAAAGGACTATCTGATCATCCCTGTGGTACTCCTAATCTGATTGTCCTGGAACAAATGCAGATTGAAAATTGATCGTCTCCTCAAACATCTCAACAGCAATCAGTCATCACTGGTATTCCTCATGTTTCAGTACCGGAGAAGTGGGCCACTGGCAATGTGGACTGTGGAGGAAAATCCCAGTCACCCGTCAATATCGTCACCAGGAAGGCCATGAAAGATAAGCGTCTGACCCCACTTGAGTTCAAAAACTACCAGCACACCTTCAAAATTTCTATGACCAACACAGGCCACTCGGGTGAGCGCAACATGAAGTGACCTTTGGAAGCTTTGAAGGTGTTTGTGCTCACACTGTGTCTGTTCCAGTTCAGGTTAATATCCCTATAGTCAGCACCATCTCGGGCGGAGACCTGTCGACCACATACAAGGCTGTGCAGTTACACCTGCACTGGGGCAAAGATGACGGGCCCGGCTCTGAACACACCGTTGACGGGGAGCAGTACCCCATGGAGGTAAAAGACCACCAGATATACGTATAAAACCCAACCTTGGACGTCAGCTGAACTATGAACTTTACATTGACGGCACTAAACTTCCTTTTTCAGTTGCACATTGTTCACATGAAGAACAACTATGCTGACCTGACAACAGCCCTGAGAGATCCAAACGGGGTTGCAGTTCTTGGGTTTTTCTATGAGGTAATTCTTCTTAACCCTCTTTTATAGTTTGCTCACATTTTTTACAACAGTAAGACACTTGTCACATCTCTTTCTGTTTGTGTTAAGGTATCCAAGAGTCCAAACCGAATGTATGACACCATCATCAAGGGAGTACAAAGTGTCGCATCAAAAAGTAGGAGTTGAAAATTTCTGTATGTAATTCCAAACCTTGGTTGCGCATAGCCGCGCGGCTAACATGGTGGTGTTTGTGTTTTCAGATGTGAGCTTCTCTCTTCCCTCCATCTCCCTGGCACAACTGATCCCTCCTGAGCAGAAACTGACTTCCTACTACCGCTACAAGGGTTCCCTGACCACCCCGCCGTGTTCCGAGTCTGTGGTCTGGACTGTGTTCGAAACCCCTATCCCTCTGAGCTTGGACCAGGTTAGATTAAGAGATGATATTTTAACAAACACTTTTGAGTCTTTTTCCCCAATCTGCAGCTCTACGTTTGCATCAATCTTCTTTTGCAGATGAAAGCTTTCTCCACGGTCCAGTTCAAGGACAACAAGTCGATGGTGCACAACTTCAGGCCTGTCCAGCCCCTCAACGGCCGGCTGGTGTACCACTCTGGAGGTGCCGCGCTGTTGGTCAGCTCTGCCCTCCTTGCGGCTGCCCTCACAACGGCACTGGGGCTGTCAAAGCCCAACTAAAAGGCGAATCATCCCACGCTGCACTGCGACATCGATAAGACCCAACAGATCTGCGCCAGTCCTCTGCTGAGACTCTTGCTTCCTACGTAGTTCTGACACGTTTGCAAAAGACAATGGACCACGTCGTAGTGTCGGGATTGCTCAAATGGTGTTTCCCCCCTTGTGACCCAAATGACAGAGGCGTGTTAGAAACGCCTCAAGGAAGGTGACATAAGGGTACAATCAGCATCAATGCATGTGTAGTGAAGTATTATCTCTTGTTTAAGCCTCATGAATGTGCCATAAATCAAGTGAAATGGGCAGTCTACCTTGGTAATTAAAACTCAACACCAAATCTTCTCTTTGGACTGGATTTTGATTTTCTCTTTTAAGCTCTGTACTGAGAACCAGCGCACACACGCACACACACTCTCTCTCTCTTTTCACAACTTTAGTTTTTTTTAACTCATTCACCTTATCCAATGTCAGGTAAATTTAGTATCTGTTAATACCAGTGTGAGTTGCCAATGGTTTATGGGTCAGCCCCATGACTTGGCACATGATGTGTTGTTATTAACAGAGTATGTGAAAGGGATGGAGTTATAGATAGCAGGACTGAGTCGATAAAAAACAACAAACTGCAATTCAAAGCCATACGTCAAAGGAGAATGCAGTTCTCATAAAGTACAGCAGGTCAACACCTCTGCAGTCGGGTCAAGGTTTCTCAGCAGCTCTGTTCTGAAAGTGCATGTGAGGGAGGTCTTGTTGTAGCTCACCAGAAACCATGAAGAACAGCTGCATGAAGTTCTGAAAGTCTGGCAGACTCTCTCCTCACAGAGTCACTTGGGAGCAAAGACATGGATGCTAACATCCTAGAGTCGAAGATAGCATCAGCCCGCTATTAAAGAGTGATCGCAGCCACACAACCAAGGGTTTTTTTAATTTGTACAGTTAGTTTTTATGCACATCATATTTGAAGAGCATGACTCTGCATGCTGTGATGTTCCAGATGTTTGAGATAAACTACCTGGCTGCTGGAAGCGGGCTTCCTAAATTCACAAAGTGTTTTCCCTGATCAGGCGCTTCAATTTCACAGGAGCTTGTTTTTCAAAACCGCAGTCGTTTCCATGGCTAGTATTACCGGCATTCGGATGTATTGATAATTGTTGACAATGAGTCGCACCCTGTCAGCTCTATTTTGTTGTTGTTGGGGTTTTTTGATTGTTTGTTCTTTTCAAGTAAACTTTGCCATTTATAGAGAGAAATATGTGCAATTTGGCAGCAAGAACTGTTGTTACAGTGAGGAAGGATAATCTGTGTATTTTCCATTGCATCAGAAGAAATCCAGTTAAATTTCTGAGGTGTCCTTTCACACATGTATTTATGTACTGAGTGTACATATTAAGAGATCAGATACACAGTTAGTGTTATTTATGTATTGCAACATTCATATCGAATGCAAAACTGTATGAAGCTTGAAACTGTTTATGATCAATAAAGTTTACTTGTACTGATGAAATGTTTGAGACTCCAGGTTGTAATGCTTGAACGTATCCTAGAAAAATAGAATGTTACTGTTGAATAACAAACTATATGCCTTTTTAAAGACGCAGGTTTCAGCTCTGCATTACGTCCATCAACACACTGAAAAAATAAAACAGGTGATTCAACTAAAAAAGTACATTTTTAATTAAATTTAGATTATTTGTGTAAATATATTATGTTTATTAAGTTGCCATGTTAAACAAATGTAAATAAATTCAGTTTGACAAATTTAATTTGCTTGCATGTAACAAATTATCACAGTTTTATTAAGCTGGAGCTCCATTTTCTTTTCCAGTGTATCTGCAGAGCCTAACAGGGTTTGACCAAACTATTTACTTTTACAACTTGTTCACATTTTCTCACATTCACATACTTGTATTTTACTAGGATTTATTTGTAAGGCATTGTAAAATACACTAAAAGGCGCATAATCATGCAGTTGAAAGAAAAGAAAAATTCACCAAAAAAAAATATCTCAAGTGGGATTTTATTTTCAGCTTTGCTACAATAAGGAGCTGAATTTGCCCTTAGAAGTAACATAATTAGTTCATAAGAATTCACTACTCTGGGATTTAATCACACATTTGTTGACCTACATCGTCCCGCCTAGCAGGCTAGAAAAGGAAAAACGTGATAATAGAAGAGATAATTGAAATGAAATTTTAAAAATATTCCATATGCAATAAGCCACAAAGAAGACGCATGAAGAATTTGAATTAATATGAGTTACAACATTTAATTTCCCTTTGGAATCAATAAAATATTTTTTGAACTAAAAGGAAAAAAGGATAGCACCAAAATGTAACTTTTTTTATGAAATGTAAACTAAATAGAGAGAGACACTGGCGTCACATTTTAGCGGTTGTAGGATTTCTCTTTTGTCGTTGGTATCTACAAGCTATTTGTTTTGCTTGTATTTACCCTGAATGCTCGGACTGTATAGACAAATGAACTAGAGTTTGATTAAAGCGGACGAAACATGTTTGGTGCGAATGCACCCAGAGAACTAAACACAGGACAATCTTAGAAGAAATCCTGCTAGAGGCAGTAAAAGGCTGTCACAGATCCTAAATGTATAACCAGAGCTACAATACAATGGTTTAGGTCGAGGGTTAAAATGTCAATGTCCAGTTTTAAAAGTAATTGAAAATCTAATGGCGACTCGATTTATGTTCAGCGATGCTTTGTAATGTAACACAATGTTCCTTGAGTCCGAATGGACACTGAAGGAAGTTTGGGAATCTGAAGTCCTTGTGAGAAATTGCTTGAACTTCTTGTCTTCCTTTTATTAGATAGATGACAAATGAACTATAGACTGCAGAATAAGCACTGGAAAACGCTTTATTTAGGTGCAATTAACTTTTGTAAAATGGCTCACAACATGCTTTCTATTTTGCATTCCCTCCTCCCATCATCTTTAGGGAGTCAAAAGACTTTTATTGAGCAAACACGTGCGTCCTACAAGAGACCACACACAAAAGAATGAACAAAATCCTCCTTCATTCTTTTGCAGAGATTTCAGATCTAGAGTCATGGCTATCTGGCAGTGTGCTTGTGATTTTTTTAGCTAACAGGAGACTAGTCACATCAGACCCTGAATGGAAAATTTCACAGAAGTTTAAATGTTTTTACACATAAAAATGTGAATATTATCCATCCTTCCAGAGTCGATAAATTGTAGGCTTAGTTTTTAGGTGGATGTTTCTACCAGATTTGCACATGTGCACATTTATTTTTGAAAAAGCAGGAAAGGTCACATCACCAACTTGACACTATTTCAGATATTTAAAACAAAAAAAACAAAACTATGTTGACTGATATGAAACTGTGATGTTGTGATGTTTTTCAGCCATATTGCCCAGCCATATATAGATCACAAATTCAGTGATGGTCTCATCTGATCTCAACACTTTCTTCCACATGTTTGCTTTGTGGCCTACATGGCTTCCTCAAATAGGAATTGTTTTCTTCTTGCCATATTTCCATAAAGACCAGATTTGAGAAATACACACCTAATAGTTTTCTTTTTCTCCTGCATTGAGACGTGGATCTCTGCATGTTTTCTTCGTTAATTGTTCTTCGTGATGCTGTTATTGCTCTCTTAACAAACATCTGAGGCCTTTTAAGACCAGCTGGAATTATATGGAGATTAAATGACACAAAGCTGTACTTCATTTTTTGTTTTGGTGACCTCTGAAGGTTCATTTTGTTTTTATTAAAGGATAATAATACAAAATCATACTTCAATGTTCAGACTTTTATCTAAACCCCCTCCTCAATGTAATCTTTTTCTTGACGACTCATTGAACCTTTGAAAAAATACTTAATGTAAATACTTTTGCAAGGCCCTGAAAACTTGTTGACCTTTTCATGTTGCTGTCAGCTGCCAGATGCAGAGGTACCTGCCAACTGTGAGAGCCATGGTGCAACCTTAGAAAGGAAAATGATTAGCTTCTGATGCTTTCCAGGTATGTAGCAGCAGCTAACCAACCACAGATCTTCCCTTTTTACATCACACCCAACTTATCTGTGTTTGACTGCAAGTCGTAAAATTGGCGGGAATCTCTCATTGTGGTGGCAGGGATCAGACTGATAATTTTACCACTGTAAGATGTGTGAACTGGTAAACATTGTTATCTGGTGCCTGATTTAATGGTGACATTAAAGTCAGGGCTGGTGTGGAACATCTGTCAATTTGGACTGTTCAAGTTGGCAAATTGTTGGTCATGATTGTGTGCAAAAACAATTTTGACCAGGCCATTTGGTAAATTGTACTTCTTGAGTTGCCTGGCATATTAAGACTATTCTCCACTTTTGGGTGCAGAACATGTCACACAAAGTCAGCCAAGCTAATCAAAGTACCTCGATTATTAAAATTCCTCGAGAAAAATGTACCTGCCTCAAAGCTTCGTTAAGTTATGTTTTATTATTTAGCACATCGTGTTCCAGCCAGGTCGTTATTTGCATTGCGCAGGGCTTTCACTTCCGCCTGTGTTGTTGACGAAAGCTAAGTGTTAGCAGCATAGTGTCCAGTTTTCTAGTTTGGCCTGGGAGGATTTTATTGATTGATGATGATGTCCAGGTATTTGTCGTTTTTCGGGGGACCAATAAACATCCTTAAAATGACTGGTGCGATGCCTGGAGTACGGCAGCTTTTCTCCTCGCGGAGCTGCTGCCTGGTGGCGGTTCAGCGGGGAAGAGCGCTGCAGGTGTATTTATACAGGTGAGCAGATAGACTGAACACTGTCCATTAACCGCTAACGTCTTTTTTAGAGACGGTCTCATCGCAGTGCAACATTTTCACAGCTGTTAGCTACAGTGATTAGCATACATTTCCCATCAGTCACAGCAGGCTACTGCTTATTTACACTGGTTCTCGCTTTACATGCAGAGCTGTGATAAATGAGGAAATACTGTGAAGCAACTTCACACCTTTTGCTCTTACACAGCAGGATAATAAAGGCTTAAACAGCCTGTACAAAAGCTCAACTTTACTGACTATTTCTGTTCATCTGTGGGGGGCAGAGGTCACATGTTACCATGACAATACGAGTCAATTGGTCGAGGTGCCAGGCTCAATGGGATAACTGCTGTGTTCTCCATTTGGAGGTAACAGCTTTGTAGAAAGTGACCCGAGTGACCGTTCTGTTGTGGATGATAGTTCAGATACCAGATATGGACTCTATTAGATGTGACTCATTCATCTATCAAATGGAGATTATAAAAAATGTAACTGCTCATTTTCTTGGTGACGGATCAAAGCTGACCTAATTTTTTTTTAAAGTTGGGTCTTTTTTTCTTTTATTTTGCAACAAAGGAACAAAAAGTGAAGAAGTGAGATTAAAATGGTTCATCTACAAAGCAAAAAGTGAAGCCACCCCTAGCTACAGTCATGATGAACATAAAAAGTACTTCCTCTGTTGTTTCAAAAATGAAAGGATTCTAAAACTTGCTCAATCTAGCTGCAGAAGTAAAAAAAAGCTCAAAATCGCTCATCCTGTTACACAAAGATGAAGCCAAAATGGAAACACTGCTGAAAGCTAGATATGTTTTTGTACATATCTAATGCTCAAAAACATTAAATATGTACAAAATATGACAAATACATCGTGGATGTAGCTTCTTTTTAACTTCTTGTTTTTTATTTATCCACAAAATCTAAACTATTGTTTTGTGCAGCTGAGTCCAACAAACTCATATTTGACCCTGGTTGACCAGAAACACTCACTGACCACTTTGTTAAGGTCCATCTTACTGGTACTGGGTTGAACCCACTTTTACCTTCAGAACAGCCTTAATTTTGAGCTTTAAAAAGTGTCAGAAACATCCCTCAGAGACTTTTGTCCACATTGAGAAGACAACATCACAGATCTGTCGACTGCATGTCAGCGATGTGCATCTCCTGGGCAGAGGGTTGAAGATGATGGGAGAACAGAGAACTCATTGCAATTCTGAGTTATTTGCTCAGTCGGTAGTTAGAGACCCAAAGTCTGTCCAGAATCCACGCCGCTCAGCATTACACCAGCAGCAGCAGCTTGGACAAATTACTGAAGGCACAATGCTTTCACATTCCAACCAACAACTACAGTGTTACTTATTGGAGGTTTTTGTGTTTTCCTTTTTCTTTTTCCAGTCAAATTCTGACCTTCTCATCTGATGCCAAAACTGAAATCAACATTTGTTCAATCACAGACGGCCCAATGTAGTGAATCTTTTCTGTTCTCAGCTGATCGCTGTGGTCTTCTGCTGCTGTAGCCCATTTGCTTCAAGGATCAGCATGATGTCCGTCCAGAGATGATATCCTGCATACTTTTGGTGGTTATTTGCTGCTTTTTCTGTAATTTCTCTCCATTCTCCTCTGACATCAACAAGGACTTTTCTCCCACACAGCCACCGCTCACGAGACATTCTCTACTCTCTCCGTAAATCTGAGAGACGGTTGAGCGTGAAGCTCCCAGCAGATCAGTGTAGTTTCTGAAATACTCAGCCCTGTCTGACACTTACAACCATGCAACATTTAGAGTCTCTTATTCCTCTTTCTTCCCCATTCTGATGCTCGATTTAAACTTTAGCAATAAGTCTTCTTAACCATGGGTGGATGCTTAAGTGCACTGAGTTGCTACCATAAAATTGTCTGATTTCTTATTTGTTTCAACAAGCAGTTAAACAGATCTACCTAAAAATATAATGACAGGAAGAATTAATGGAGACAAAATCCTTAAATCAAAGTCAAATATGTACTAGACATACAAGCAATCAAAATTACGTGAAACTAAAATCTCAGCTATCACGTCACAATAAATCAGAATAAAACAAAAATAATAAAATATTGCCTTTAGCAAACCTTTCTTGTTTATGTCTTTGGTAATTATATTTAGTCGAGTTATTTTAGTTTGCTGAAGAAGTTTAAACTCAACTGAGACAAAATCAATGACCTTCACACACAAAAAAAAACATTTTAAACTATATATGTTACATTTTACTAGTAAAAACCTCTAAGTCAAATCCCAAACAGTCAATCATCAACAGAATGACTCGCTCCAGGCTTGAAGGAGAGATGCAGCCACTGGAGATATCAATCAGCGAAGCAAACCCTCCGTGTCACACATGCAAATCCTATTAGCAAGAGATTTCCTTCAGGGACACACAGGAACTTTGGCAATTATAAGTTTGAGTCACAGTAGACCAAAAATCACCCCGGACGTCCCATTCCCAGTTGATGGATATGCCATGAAGGAAATTTCTTCAGTGTTAAGGCAACTTTACTGAACGTTAACGTGGACGATGTTCTCAAAACACTGAAGGTGTGCAGCACTGAAAGGAAACCAGGTTTACCGTCTTATTTTAGTCTGATTACCAAGAATGTTGCACAAAGTTCACAGAGATCTGATGTAAGAGCCGGCATTGTCTGAGCGCCACAGGTCTTAGAAAGTCACAAAGGTAAATTTGCTCACAGAACGGAAGCAGGATAAATATTTTAACATCTGCCCTGGTGACTGGTAGAAAACTCGTGACCCGAAACCAAATGGCTTCGGTCTGCAGGAAGGCAGGTCAGAAACAAAAGGTACAGTCAGCTGTCTTCAGTCTGACTGAAGTAAACACACTGGAACAGCTCTGGACTGTCGCTGCATCTTGGCAGATCTTCTGAGGGCGGGATGGACTAACACTGATCCCACATTCCTGAATCAACCTGGATTAAAATACAATAAATTCTAATAAATTAATTAATAAATCGAGAATGTGATAATGACCTCTTTCAGGGAGGTTAGTATAATAATTCAGAACTACACATCATTTGTCCTTACATTGATTTTTTTTTGCAAAAAACAAAGTACAAATCTAAAACGTGTATTTTGTATTGTAAACATTGTTCTTTACTTCTACACCCATAAGTAAAACTGCCTTCAAAAGTTCATTACTAAAGAAAGTCTAGCGGCGCCAGAACAATCTATTTCTGTAATTAGAGCTGCAATTGTAGAGTCTTTGAACATCTAGAGTCTGAAGTGTGTTTACTGTTCTTCTTCTTCAAGAAAAAGTTCAAGCGAACATCAAATTATTTTCAAGTCTGAACTTCACAGAGTCATTCTAGCACAAGAATATCCTTTTTGTTGTACCTTCCTGTATTTTTAGGGTTGTTGTCCTGCCTGAAGGTAAACCTCAGGCCTCCTACATGTTTTCTTTCAGGATTGTCCTGCATTTATCTCTGAAAAAGGTCCAGCGTCGTCTGTCAGTGTTACTCTTCTGCACAGCGTTTTGCATATTAGCCAAAAGAAATTCTTTTTTGACTAATATGAAGAGCACCTTCTTCCACGTTTAGTGTATTTCCTTCACGACTCGTTGCAAACTACAATTGGAAAGTTCTTTTCACTTCCTGATCTCATGTAAAAGCCGGGTTGGTGCAGCTCAAGAAGAGTATCTGTCCTGTAAAAAGGCTCTAATCGCCACATGGTATTTAGTAGTTTAGCAGAAGTTAATCCTAAAGTGCTAACTTCAATTAAAACTACATCAGCCTTTGAAAGATTGCAACCCTTCAGCATCAAGTTCATTTTGACATTATAATTACATGCTCTATAATGCCCTTAGATAGTTTATTTATGTTTATTTCTGGTTCCCTATTGTTTGTGTTTTATTTTGCTCCTGTACGTTTCTTGTTTGAAATTTTTCGATGAGAGGAAACTGCTGCTCAAACGTCGCCCACTTCACAATAAGAGCGTGAATATAAACGTCTAAATACCTGAAGAAGTCTTGACAGTCGATAATCAAAACATCTTTGAACTTTATTCAACTGATCGTTTACAAAACAGCCAAGGAAATTATATGGAAAATTCATTTATCAGAAGCCGACTGTGATAAACGGTTTCAAAGTTAGTAAAAAAAATAAAAGGCTTTGCTGTTAACGCATTAGCAGAAATGTTCCCACCTCTGGTCACTTATGAAGCCAATTTATTGAATTAAATCTTAAATAAAAACAAATGTACACACATTTTAAGTTTTTCCTTTTAATAGCAAAAACTTAAAAACCATGCATCCTTTTATTTCCAAGTTCTGCAGGTCTGGGACATAAAATCACTCATTGCAACAAAATAAAAATATGGAAGGTTTAAAGGATGTCAATATTTTTGGACTACTCCCAGTATTTGTCATATAGTTTAGGCAAAATAAAAGCATTTATAAAAATGTGTGAAAGGTCACAGAAACGATTCTCATCTCCTGTCCAAGAACCAAGAACTTTGCTCTAGTTGCAGATCAACGTGTGAGGATGTGAGGAAAACAGCCCATCCTACCATTTCTACCAAGTCTGTAATTGTTGTTCTAGGTAACAAAACTTGATCGTCACCTCTGACGACAGTGGGAGGAAGCTAGAAAAAGTATCATTTTCCATTATTAATTTCTGAAGTCACCATGACTAGAAACAATGACAGGAAAAGAGTTTCTGTCTGCTGACGCATCATTCGACAACACTCCCTACTCCAGCTCTCTGCCTCCCTTCCTACGTGCCTGTATCTCTCTGGCAAACACTTCCAACAGGTTGGGGAGGTAAAAGATCAAAAGTCTCTAATAAAATCAAATAACTGCTAAATCAAAAAGATCTGAGGTACTGTTAAATACAAACAGTATCTAAGAAAATAACAGCTTTGGGACAGTTTGTTCCTTTGCTCAGTTAGGAAGAACAGAATCAGAAACAAAACACAGGAATGAGCTTAGAGTCAAAAACTCTTATTACTCCACACAGTTTGGTTGTTCAGGCAGACATTTTGCGTTCTTGTTATAAAGCTATGCTTTCATCTCATTTCTAATTAAAAGTGTAAGAGGTCCTTTTGAAGCCAGTTTAAAATACCAAAACCTTTTAAAACCTCCTTTTTATCAGTGGTGTTTTGGTCTAACTCCTGACCTTTAAGACATCCCTGAATTCACCGAACACACATGAAACGAGAACTATTAGTTTGGTATTAACCCTCCAGCGCTTCTGTCCTCTGCATGACAACTTGCACAAGGTCAGGACAAGCGCATGGACTGCCTCCTTAAGTTATTAAGCATCTGGGTTTTGTGTTTATTAGAAAAAAAGAACTGCATTCCTTATTCTGTTATTCAGAATAAGGAATGCAGTTCTTTTTTTCTGTTATTCAGAATAAGGAATTTATTTATCACCTCTTTGGTTGCTAGGTTTTCCTCCCTAAAAGAAACTCATATTATAGATAGCATAGCAAACACAATCAAGACGAAAGATTTTGCTTTTGGAGACATGATAAAGCTGTGGTTTGATCATAATGACCCTGCTGCATTTTACCCAAGTCATCAAGTTACATATTACTAAAAATATATATATTCCAAATACTAAGAAAATGTAAGTAAACTTCTAAATTTGAAGAACGTTGTTTTTTAAAAAATCCTCAGAAAAAATCCCTTCATCACTGATGAATAATTTTGCTTATTCTAATAATAAACATGAAATGTTTAATCTGATTTAATGCCAGACACTAAGAAAGAAAGGTTGTGTCTTTTATATAGTTGTGGATGTAAATATCTACTGTCAACTGAGTCTTTCAGTAAAACCATTTCTCTCTCCTGCCAGCAATGTTTGAACGTTTAGCGATTTTGCTGAAGTGCTACGCTAGTTTGTGTTTGTTTCCTCTCTGTTTTCATAGGACTGCTTGATAATTCAGCTCAGCTGGAAGTGGATAAAATTTCTTCTGCTTCATAAACTGCGTGTTTTGCTTAGAACGTTGTAACATTTAACAAGCAGTGTTTCGGCTGCTTTCTGTAGCACAGACTGTTTAACCAAACATCACAGAACAGATGGGAAAACGCAGCAGCAAATGTAACCAGTCTGCTGCTGTGAACTTCACTGTAAAGGTTGACAGATCAAGAGTCATTGCACCACCAGTAAAATGTTATTTTAGGTGATTTTGCAAGCCACACAAGGTAGCTTGCTAACGTAAGTTCAAACAGTACAACAACAACAACAAGAACGGTGAGACGAGTGTAATCAAAGACTACAATAGTAATTATTTAAACAAGAATAGAAACTTGAAATTGGGCAGCTAGTTTAAACATTTTTACCTTCAGATGAGGAAGCTTCAGACCGGCAGATTTTTATTTTCTTTAAACAAACTATTCAGAGAGAACCGATCCAAATGCAATGATTGACAGCCTACAAGAATACAATGAGGATCTGACAAGAAAACACAGAGAGAGAAGAGTGATTACTGATAAACAAGAATCAGGTGTAAAAGGACCAAAGTTCTCAGCAAACCATGAGAAAAAAAAAAAACAATAGGAGTCCAGAAAAGTAACATTTTGGCAAAAAATAAAAAGATAAAATGAAATCACAAACCCCTCTAAATAAACAACAGAAAGTGGAATAAACATAATTGACTCTTTTATATATATAAACCAACAGGTTCTGACATTTATCAAATAAATAAGCTGAATGTTTGGTTTCAAATTCAAGTTTATGTCCAACTTTTCTATCTCTGTGAATATTTGACAAGAATAATAAGTTTTTGTTTATAATTTTTGCCAATCTAGATAAAAACAATTGTTTAGAACATATTTGCTGAAATACTAAAAAGTAATTTCAAAAAGTCCATGTTAGGAATACAAAATAAGAGGGTTTTCACCATTGTGTCATCACTGAGTTTGGTCAGATATGTTGCTTCACTCTTCTTGTGGATGCAGCTTTGCAACATTCAGTTCTTGGTAACCTTGTTAGGTAACAGTAAGCGCTGTTAAAATTGAGAACTGAACAGAGTTGCACGTCCCACTCACAATGCTGCTTGTTGCAGAAAACTTTTTCAGAAAACCTCAAAAGGGCATATTTAATCATTTATAGTACTTTGAAATTGGTAATTAACTTCTGAATTGTCTGTGACAGTAATAAGTGGCCCCTTGTGCCAAAAATAAATTAATATTGTGGCAGTAAGTGAAGTTTCTGCTCCAGTTCTGACCAGCATTTTTGCTCTGATGCTCATGGGTGAGCATCAATGCTTTTTTCTGTATCTTGGTAGCAGGATAGCCGATGCGTTATGATGTATAGGTGACAATGGACCCAAATGCAGAACGATAGAGGTTTTGAGTAGATGATGAGTATTTTAATGAAAAGACAAAGGACAAAACTGAACCAAATCACAGGGAATACAGGGAGCCAAAGCAGAGCAAAAAAATTGAGATCCAGAAGAAAAGAGCAGCAGGGAGGTAACATGGAGATGAATAAAAATGTAAGGAGTTAGAGCAGAAAATTAGAAAACTTTCACATTACTTTATATATTTGCCCATTATTTAGAAACATTACACCAGATGCTTTGATCGGTTACTCTGTATTTTAGCCTTTTTGCGAAAAACTTTTTAAGTCTTACCTGAGTAATGTCTTACCCACCTCTAGTCATCATCCATGTTTTGAAGTGAATTCCTGTTTGTGGGATTCACAGCTCTAAAGACTCTTAATGAAGGGAATAATAAAGTTACTTATCTCCTTTGAGAAAAACAAAACAAAACAGTGAAGACGTCAATCATGACTTTTTAAGTTTATATTCAGTTTTTTTCGCCTTCATCAATGTTTGGGCCTCTTTGCAGAGCCTCAGAACAATCAGTCCTGATACTGTGAAGCTGAGCGGCCTGCCTCAGGTCAGTGTGACGGTTGTGTCACCTCTTGCCTCTGTGGTCAAAGCGCAGCGGCCTTTCTAATAGCTGGACAAATATCTTCCGTATATTGTTACACCAGGTCATCACCTTTTCCACAGTGGAATTAGCAGGCCAGCTCCTGCCAAAAATGCTCTGCAGCAAGACAGAGCGACTGAAGGAAGAAGGGAAAAATCCAAGAATTTCCTCTGACATTCAAGAGGTCGAACCATTAAAACAGAAAGCTGCTTCCTGGTTAGTTTTGCATGGCTTAAGGATGACCCCTGGTTGTACTTTAAAACCAGATTCACTGATGTTTACACTTGACGTTGGCTGCCATGCTGAACAGTTTCTCACTGCGTATCGGTTGCCCCGTCCTCCGGTCCGTCCAGCAGAATGTTGGCAGGTGAAATCCCCGCCGCGCGCCGTGGGACTCGGCGAGCCTCTCGGATGTCTGCTTTAAGTTCATTCAGCCTTTTTCCTGCTGTCCTGAAGAGGACAAGGGGCTTCTCTTCTGCTGACTCCGTGCTGACTGGGACGCAGACGGGGACACGTTTCGAAAAGCAGTCTGCAGGCACCCCACAAGTTCCCCCTAGTTTTATTTCATCTGCCCCCGCCCTGCTGCACATTTACTACCCCCCCTCCATCCAATACGCAGTTGTTTGTTGGCCCTGTGTGATCAGCTGCAAGTGGGTGTCCTCATTCTGGCCCGCGAGATGTTGCTTAGATGACAACTACTGTCAGCATCAGATGTCTGCGTTGTCGTTGATCAGGGAGTCGCACAAACCCAACATGACGCTGGAACTTCAGGCAGAAGCTGAGGGCGACAAAGAGGAACTCTGATGGATGACGAAAACTGTTTCTTTACGGAAAGTTGGGATTGTACAGGAGCAGTTACCCCGAAAAGAACGGATATCTACTAAACCTGCTGGTGTTATTCTAAAAAGAGTTGTTTTTATCGTCACTGTCACAAAATTACACAGGGCAAAATTTTTAAAAATAAAAATCCTCCCTTCGTTTATGATACAGGACTGTATCACTTAAAAATAAGAGTATTGCGTAAAAGTGCAGAAGAAGAAAGTCATGTATTCTACAGAACCATCGCATCTTGAGTGAAATATTTCCATCCTTTGTTGGTTGTCATTTTGATTACAGATAACGACAAACCAAACCAGAAAATGACTCAGAAAAGTAGAATATTGTGAGTGACGGAAACTCCTGGTGTCAAACTCAAGACCCGGGGGCCAAATCTGGTCCGCTGTAGCTTTTTATATGGCCCTCTAGACTCAAGGTTACATCAATAATTTCCTCCAGTTTTTCACAAATCTGCAAAATTCACGCAAAATCAACAGATCCCTACATTTTTTTTCTGATTTTACTGCAAACACCACAAAAACAATCACAACATCCTGGATGTACTGATCAGTGTGAAAAGATGTTTAACATTATTTCATTTTAAGAAACACTTATTGAATGGAGAAACAAACGGCTGTTTATTGATATTTTATCAGTTCAATAGGTTTCATCAAGAGATTCTGGCACAACCGGCCCTTTAAAAACATTCAGATTTTTGATTTGGCCCAAAATGAAAATGAGTTTGAGTCTGTAAACGGCCTTTCACTCTGGGTCAATACAGGCTACACAATCTGCGCGGAAAATTCTCAATATATTCAAGAACAGAGCAGTAACCAGGTGCGTACATGAAGGGTTAACAAATTTTGTGCTAAACTAAAACGTTGTTCTCATTAAATATGCATTTTTCTTTCTTTCTGGAACAGGCTTTGTAAAATAAAAATAAAAAAATCTCGATTTGGGTTCCCTAAAACGTTGTTTTCGAAAACGGTTAAAACCTTTCAGTAAGACATTTTCCTGTGTGAACGGGGTCTCAACATTACGTTGAGTCAGTTTTCCAGCAGGCAGGTTCGTGCAGAGTGAGGCTAAAATAAACTACTGACGTTTCTTGTTGTTTCTCCAACGAGTTTGTTTTTTCTCAACTATTATTATTCTGAGATCACATCATGACCTGCATGATGATGGTTATGACTTATGCATAAGTCACAATGACTCAAAATGGTGCTGAGTCATTATGGTGCATGCTATCATAAGCTCCACCCGCATCTTTGAATTTGGAGGAATCAAACAAACCTAAAAAATTACATCTATTGATATATTTGAAAGAGTTTACACAATTCAGAAAATGACTATTTGTAACTGTTTCCGATATCCTCAGTGATCAATCTGAATGATCGACTGTATTGCATAAAACAGATGACGTGTTAAAGTCGTCAATTAAATTGGCTTAATATTAATACTGAAAGTGTGTCCATTTTCTTGTGTAAACTAAATTCACAGTAGATTTTCCATGTGACCTACTGAACTTTGAATAATACGCAGTCAAGCAAAAATTCTCTTGATTTTTGCCACACAAGTTTTAAAAAGCTTATTTCATTTATACTGATTTACACTGAACTTGTTTTTGGAAGACAGAAACGTCAAAATGTTCATTAGTCAATAGACAAAGTTAATCATACCAACGATTTTTGATATGCTGTGGAAAAGCAAACAAGTTGTAAGTTATTTGTTTGACCTTCTTACACATTTTAAGCTCTTATTTTTCCAACAATTATCTCCAGTTATTAAAAAATGATCGCTAATGGCCTGCTGGTCAGATTAACCCGTGGGCGTTCACCCATACTGAATTATTATTCTTCCTGAATCTGTTGAATCCAGTTTTTTCCCACAGTCGCTTCGGCTTCTGCTGCCGCGTGTTTGGGTTTTTCTGCCTCTGACTGCTCCCTCAGATGAGCGGCTCTCAAAACACCGGCCCCCTGGATTATTAATATTTATCATTCGCACATCCTGCCGTGAATTATTCTCCAGAATAGGATGAGATTTTGTCAATAGCTGTAAAAAAACAACAGAAAAAAAATGAGATCATGTTTATTTATAAAAACAGGGGCGCCTCTGTGAGGGGGGGGCAATATTTGGACCTCGCATGCCCGCGGTGTGACCTTCGATGATGTCAGGAGTGACGTAGCGAGCGATCGGCTCTCGTGTCATTTGGTGGGTTTGCAGGATGTGTAGCAGTGTGATGCAGAGCAGGTTATACAAACACACCCCAGGCATCCTGAGCGGCTCATTTCATCCCATTTTCACCACAGAAGGACTTTTTAAGTAGATGAGTAATTGCCAATACGACAAGAAGCACTTGTGTTTATCCAATAATAGCTTGGATCAGGACGGCTGCCAGCCTGACTGCAGGTTCTGGTTTCCCTTCTAGACATCCTTAGTAGGTCAATTATAGCAGCCAGCATCTAATTGGAGTTCAGTTATACAAACATTTGCTGGTTATTGCACAGAAAGATGTGAAAGTGGTGAGAGTCTGAGTTAGATAAATGTTCCAAACGAGCCAGCTCTGAGGTCTTCAGCCGTCTTATGAAACACTGCAAAGAGATTTGCTCAATCACTTCCTACATTTTCTACTACAGAAGTCTGAATTTACTTTGAAGTCGAATTGAGAAGTTGGAGATTGCTCTTTTCTTCGTGTGGTATTTTGCAATGTGTTCCTCAAAACACTGGTGAGACATCATGGTTGTGTCTCGGTATTTTGTCTGAATGCCTGTGAATGTGACCTTGATGTGATTCTGGTTCCTCCAGGAGGAGCAAATATTTAATTTTTGGGTGACATGTCATTAGTCTGATCAGTGTTTTCAAGAAGAGTTTAGATCTTGTTGAAATGTTAGTGAAACTAACAAACAAATAAATTTTTTGTACATAAATGGTATAAACAGGTTATTTAGGATCCTATCTTTATGTTTCTGTGCAAAAATTTTGGCATTTTAGTGTAACAGTAATAGTAATAGTTCTGCATTATTTTGGCTAAAACCGTCTCACTGCTGGCCTCTTGAGGTGGAACGGTGTTTGTGCAGTTGAATTTTCCTGTTGGTTGCAGCGCTACAGCTCGGTACAACTTCACCACAGAGTTCAGGTGTAAAACCGCCTCAGACTGAGTGAGACCCTGGTGAGCACTGATTGTAGTACTCAAAGAAAGGGTCTCCTCTGCTCTGACTACTGGCAACGGTCTGATGTTGAGCGGATGATTGTCAGTGCTGAGGAAACCGCAAAGCCACAAAGAAGAAGAAGGCGACA
Organism: Brachyrhaphis roseni; assembly: GCA_903066815.1. Classification (NCBI taxonomy): domain Eukaryota; kingdom Metazoa; phylum Chordata; class Actinopteri; order Cyprinodontiformes; family Poeciliidae; genus Brachyrhaphis; species Brachyrhaphis roseni. Next base: position 25,710 of record CAEFZY010057524.1, read on the forward strand.
GGAAGTGGTTGGAGGATCATGGCGCATCGTGGTTTTTGATGACTTATTGTGGGAACAAACTTATTTTAATTGCATTTAATTGCAGATAGTGTCCCCAAGTAGTCAGATAATTCTAAGTCACTTTCAATTTCAGTTTCAAACATCCAGCATCCCAGTGTGATTGACTCTTCATTAGCGCAGACAGAGCATTTGCATAGTGATAGATGAGATTCAATAATGTTATTATGGTCTCATTGTTGTGATTTTTAGGTTAGCAGTTGTGTGAATGATGTATATGTGGCTGATTTCCTACATGTTCATAGCTGAGGATCATCACACATAGAAAGGCAATGCTAACATAGCATTTCTACGCATGCTGTTGAATTTAAGGGTAATTGTATGAGGGTATCAGGGTTCCTTTGACTATTTAATTTAGAAGCTGAATTCAACATAACAACTGACCTTTTCAACTGCAACCTTGCTAATTCAACATGTGAATCCTTAATCTTGTCCATGTGGCAGAAAAATTAACATTTGATTTATCTTGTTCAATATTCTTTGCTTCATTCTCATCAACTTTTAATAGATGTTTTTTGTTATTATACAAAAATACTGTCTTACCTGCATTTTTATGACTGAATGTGATGAATTATCTGAATAAAAATTGAAAAAACCATCAATGTGATAATGTAGAGACACCAGAATGTATATAGTATTTAAAAAATTTATGGATTACCGGTATCTTAAAGTATCATAACAGACAGTATTACCAGTGTGTTTTGGACTCTTAATTGCAATAATCTGACACATTCCTCCCAAGTCCTCGTAAATTTTCCGTATAGGACGAATAAGAGCTGAATCATGCTGGCCGAGATAAGATCTTCCATGACAAACATTGTCCCGTTCTCATTGTGTTTGTTTTTTTGCAGGCACGCGGCAAAGCTCTGAACCGGGACCCCCAGCCCACAGAGATCAGACCCATTGTTCCAGGAGGTCACCAGGGCATGACCTGAGCTGACACAGGACACCAGTGGGAGGTGAGAGTCTCTGTGGAGGAGCGCCAGGAGTCACAATTACTCATGCAGTTCCTCGTAAAATTATCATTATTTCTTTGTTAAACTTTATAATGTTTTTATCTTTTTTTATCAATAGATTCCCACTTGGATTTACTCATTTACTGACTAAATCATTTCTGAATAAAGTTGGATGCACTGAATTATATTTAGGCATATCCAGCTAACGGAAGGGTGAAAAACAAAAGGACACTTTTTTGATTTTTATATGTTCAAGAGGCCTTATACTCATCCCTAAAGATGAACTTATTTTCAGATGAGGAGAACTAGATGTGTTTGAAAATAAAGCATTACCTAATAAAACTGTATTCCTTTTTATGAAATTGCTCTGGAAACAGTGCAGAGTAAACAAAATGTACATCTTAAAGCCTCGAAGGCCACAGCCTTCCCATGAAGGGTTAAGGAGACGGTTGTCTTGTCGGCTGAAAGCTTGATGAGATAACTTTGAATTCCAGATGTCTCGGTGTACGTTGTTTGTTGTGGGACGTCTGAGCACAAGGCCACAACTTTCTCCTGTCGGCCATCTTCTTCCCACCGCTGCCAGCCCACATTCCGGCGTAACAATCTCTGCACCTCTAAACTTAAACCCCAAAAATGCTCCGAAGACACAGGATCTCCATACAGGGTCAGCACAGACTCCACAGGGTGATCCAGCTGAAAACCCTCCAAAAAGAAATGTACACACAGAGTGAATGAAGATTGTTGCTAACAGGATGCACACAGAGTTTAGGTCAAAGGTCTGCATACGCTCATAGACAATAATTATGCATTAATTTGGGGGGATTTATGATGCATTTTTTATTTTACTCCATGGAAGAACGATTGTATAAGGGCACAACTTCAGTGATTTTCAAAATTAAAATTAGGAGCACAGCTTTAAGTTAATTGTGGATAGACTCATATTTTTATATACACACCCCTAACATTTGGATAAATATCCCCTACAAAGTTCCATCTCTGCCACAGTAAAACCAGAAGCTTAAAGTCAGCTTCCTGTGTTCACTCCAACAATATTGTAATATACATTATAATATAATATATATATTATATATACATTATAATATGAACAGATGTTCTTGGTAACATCGTCTAGCTGGAAAACCCAAATGTATCCAAGTTTTCTACATTTGACCTTAACTATCACCATCAGACAGGAAAATTGGTTAGCGTAGCATATCTGCACATCACATCTGTTAGATGTTTCCAAACACTGAAACTTAAATCAGCAGGACTCGACTCACTGCATATTATCATTTTGTCCCCTTCCAAGATGTACAAATCATAAAAACATGTGTTGCTAAAATAGTTTGCGTTGTAAATGCAACTTTGTTGGCCGTTTCTAGGTTAGCTCGGCACAAAGGTGTAGGTATATGGAGCCTAGGCGAGTGTGTGGAACAGGAGAGTCTCTGCTGTTTAATTGAAGTTGCACCATTGGAACCATATGAATAGATTGATGAAAGATTCATTCATGGAAAAAGTTCCAACTGCCTTTCTAAAGGGGCATTGGGGTTTCAGTTCTGTTTGGGTAGAGAAAGCTGAACTATGAGAGGAATGGGAACGTTTTTCTATCCTCAGAAACAAACAGCTCAATAATTCATTAAAAGTCTAACATCCACATGATATTCACAGGTAAACTGCATGAGGTCAACCCTCATAGGTAAATATCCAATGTGTTAACTGCTGATATTTAATGTGGCCGTGTTCCTGTGGGAACCATGTCTGAAAACCTCGCCCAAACTTTTTAGTGACGCTGACCCCTTTCAAAGTGCTGATTTTGCACAGAAGCTTTTTCTGAAAACCTCGCTTTAACTTCTCCTTCAATATTCATCAAACATGTCAAAGATCTGCAGACCTGGGGGAAATGTTCCTCCGCATGCACTTCGGCTGAGAACTCATGCAGACCTTCATTTCCCAGAGTGGCGTCGTGGACGAGTACGTGGCCACCTGACATGTTCTGTGTTTCTGAATCAACTTAAGGACAGAACAGGGTTAGGAAAAGCATGGGAAAGTACCAAAGTACAGCTTATGAAATACCCTTTGAGAAAAAAGGTAGAGACACCTTGTCCACCGTGGGACAATGGATAAACAGCATTTGATCACGTCATTCTTTTAGCAACAGGATGCAGCCAGGAGGGAGAGCAGGGCTGCCTGGTCAAGCCAGACAGGTAGTCTGTTGGTGACATGTCGGTCTGCATGACTTTAACCAGTCTGTAAGGACATTCTGCCTCCTGCATGCTGAAATGGACCGGTGGTCCTGCTGAGCGCTGGCACTATCATTTGAGGACAACTTCTGTGTTTGTGATCACAAGCAAAGATTAAGTCTTTTGATTGAGGCACAAAAAAGGGTTTAGATCACAATAAATCCATGGATTGCGATAAAGGAGGACTTCCTCTGAGAAATCAGCCTGGCGTGAGTAAAAAAAAAAAAAAAGATAAAGGTCTAAAAGTGCCACAGACGGTGCCAAGAAAATCTTTTTTCTACTTAATATTTTAGAATATTCTTTCCAAATGTGAAAAAATAATTTTGTGTTAAACTGACTTTACTTAGCTATCTAAATCTGCACTTAACAATAAAAACAATAAGATAAAAGGCTATAATGATCTGCATCATTCTTCATAAACCACCAAAATTGTTTAACTGCAGTGCCGCGCGCCGACCGCGCCGCACGTGGAGCTCGTCGCAGCACCTCGTGCTGCTCTGGATGCGCGATCCGCACCGAGTTACGTTCACACAAACTGGAAGATGCTCTTCCTGGCGGCTCCAAGGTAAACCTTGACTATAAACGCCGTAGCGTTTCCATCCTTTTCACTTTGCCGCTCCATGGAGCTCCACTCATGTTAACTTAGTCCGTAGAAATGCTATAGCTAGTTTGGCATCTGTTGCCAAGTGACTGATGATGACGTTGGTGGACAAGGCTGGTGACAAGTTTTACCCAGAATACATTTTGTGTGTCATAAAGTTAAATGTAAGAGTAAAAATAAAGTCAGTCATGTAGCACAACATTTTATCCAAGATTTTACACCCACTATGTCACTAAAATCAGTTGGTCTTGTAAAGTTTTTAGCAACCATGAGTCAACAATGACTGGTGCAGCCTACTATATAATCCACTGGGGCAACATTTTGTATAATCTTACATACACTGTACTCAACAGGCGCACACCGAGTTTTCCAGCTTTCGTCAAAGACTTGGATCCTTGAAGTCATATTCTGCCTCCCATCCGGCACCCCTTAGGCCCGAACTGGGGGCCCGCAGCCCCCCTAGCTCCTCCTGAAGCGCCGCCCCTGGTGAAAGCTTAAAAAAAATTAGAATATTCTTAGTTTCCCCAGAAATATTTTAAAAATGTCATGTTCTCTTGTTTTTATGACTCCAGTATCTTGGTTCTTCTTGTAGGTTGTGTTATTATAACCTTAATAGATAAGCAATATTTGATAGTGGTATCCAAATACTGATAATCCATATATGGAAATGTTTTCTAGTAGTAGGTCAGGTTATGAGTTATTCTTTTTAACACACTCTAAGCTCAAAACCATCTGCATTAAATCAACTTGAACCACATTTGGATGGATTACGCAATAATAACTCAGATCACCACTGAAAAATTCTGTTACGCAGAATTAAAATGAGTTACATTTTACCATTGGGACACGTATGTTCATTGTTAAAACTTTTTCTAATCTCTGATGCAGTGAGCATGGTTTTTTTTTAGTTTGTTTTAGCATCTCTAATAAAGGGTTCATTGCAACAAGCGGTGAAGGTTCACCCCTGACCACAGTTCTCCAAGCTCAACCGTGAAGAGAAACGTCATTAAAGATGACGTTCTTCACAGAAACGTGTTGATAGATCAATTGTCTCATCTTGTTCACCTGCTGTCATGGCGGCAACTTGAGGTCCCACTCCCTCTACCCGGACTGTCTGTTTTTCGTAAGAAATGCCCCCACCCACCAAACATCCTCTGTGTCACTGTCTTACTAGTCTCCACAGAGACAGGAAGAGGAAGTTGATTGTGTGTAGCAGCCAAACACTGCATCAGGTTTACCCCTCCTCTGAAAATAAACCACATCAGAAGCGCTGAGGCTGTGCGACAAGCAGCTGTTTATCATATTAAATGTTGAAGAAGGGGGGGGAAAAGTTGTGGTGGTCAGCTTTGATGTTCCAAGACAGGCAAAAGGAGCTTATTGATATATTTTCTCAGCTGAAGACGGCGGGGGTTCTGCTTCACTCTGGGGAACAATGACCCGCTCTGGGAGGATTCCCCTCTGCTCTATATTCAAGTCAAAGCGGGCTGCGTTCACAATGAAATTAACTGACAGCAAGACTCCACTGTGAAAGGGCCAATCAAAGTTAATCATTACAGTCATATAAAAACTGGATGACATTAATTTAACACATTTAGTGCCTTTATAAAGAACTCCTGTTTTATGTAGCACACCGATGCAGAGAAGTGTTTTTTTATACATATGTAAATATCTTATAAAAATCTGAAATGTGTGGTGTGCACTTGTTGAGTCAATCCTTTGTGGAAACACATTTCCTCGCATTTACAGCAGCAGGTATTCTCCTATCTATCTAGAAAATGGAGATTCTAGACCAGAATTGATTAATGTTAAATATTAAGATACATTAAATTAAAAATAAGGTCTCATTTGTTTATCTCATTAAGAGAAGTGCTAGCCAGTGCAACGGGTGAATTGGTTTCTATGACAGCATGTCAGGGCCACTGTAGATGAAAAAATAAAAATCAGCAGTAAGTTTCTGCCAAAAGTCTCTGACATTTTGAGATTAATCTCAGAAAACTTCTTGAAAAATCTTGTACTTTTTTGAGTTTGAAAAGTTGAAAATTTGCTAGAAAAAAAAAGTTTTGAGATTAAAATCAGAAATTTTGTAGAAAAAAACTTGTACATTTCTGAGTTTCAGAAGTCCAATATATTTGACAGTTGAGACTCAGAAATATTCATGATTTTTTCTAGAAAATTTCTGAGATTAATCTCAAAATTTCCAATTTCCTTATCCGGAAATCTACTCCTCCTGTTTTTTTCTTTCTACAGTGGCTCTAACTCGCCATCGTATCTGCCTCTTGACATCAGCATGTGCAAAACGTAACATCCATCATCAAGCAGACATTGTGTGATTGAAATATAAACCAAAAGTTTTTTCAGCTCACCTTTCAAGTCATGTAAAATATTATTTCATCTCACGTTCTGTTCTCTGGGACAGCTCCAGCTGGGAACAGGATCGTGTTTCTAGAAACAGAGAAATCTGATCACGTCTAACAGTTTACATGAGGTTAATGTGGGTTTAGGACATTTGAGAATATAGACAGTCACACTGCCAGGACTTCACACACAGACAAGAAGCACCGATTGTAAACAGCACAACGTGGTGCTGCTGCTGCTGAGGAAACAAATGCTCTGACGTGCATTTAGAAACGTTTACACAATAAATTGTATTCAGTTTAGCATTAAATCTGCAATCAGACTCTAAAAAATGTTGCAAAACACAACAGTTAAAATGTTTGGCACTCATAGACTTGTGCTGTAAACGCAGATGTAAAGGGATTCTTTTACTAAAAATATTTAAGATTGTTACTTTTTGCCTGTAGCATATACTTTTAAAGTTTCACATATGCCCCCCAAAAAGTTGAGATTTCTTTTCAGCTGCTGAAGTCTTTTCTAGACTGAGACAAAACAAGATGTCTGCATTTATTTAAGATAAGTTTAATAAAGGGAAATGCCACTTCTGAAGGGATTATCTTTTAAATAACTAATCAAATGAATAAATAATGCTAAGTCGCTAATCTCATCACAAATTAGGAGAGTTACATTTATGTTTTTGTCTGTTTCAGACCTCCATACTACAAACTTCCATCAAATGATAAGAAACAAAAAGAGGGTATATTGTGAAAGATCTATAGTTGATCTAATTTTAGCATTTGTAAAGTAAATTTCAAATATCTTTATTAACGTGCAGCTGCTTGACTTACAGCCCATGATTTGGTTTGATGGATGGATTAGATTTTCGAGTTGGGCAAATCAAAAGCATTCATCTGACGGCCTCCACTTGACTTACTGTACTTTGGTTATGTTTTTCTCAGGTCAAGACACCTTTAAATTATTTACCAGATTTGCAATTATTTCCATCCATTTCACAATATTTTGATTTTCTCATGATAATGGGAATAATTCCAGCAGCATCGACTGAACCAATGCCAGCCACTGAGGCTCCAGACTGAGTTTTATTCTGCTTTCTGTTCAGTACTGAAACAAAAACCCTTCTTCTCTTATTTATGACGTAAACATAAATAAAAAGCACATCTTCATCTTTTGTTAATCAAGCTCCTCCTGGATGTTCGACACTCATAACCACCACTGAATAAACATTAATATCTTCGTGTGCTTCGTGGTTTCCACGCTGCTTTTCCACACACCTCGGACCAGTGGGTGTTGCGTTGGCGGATGCGCGTAGATCCTTTTTCGCACTCACACACGTTTGTTTCATGTAACACGGATGCTGATGCTGCTGCTGCACGCACAACATTTACACGCAGAGGCTCCTTTTAAATCCACGCACAGCCACAGGGGTGGGCTGGAGCTCGGATGCAGCAGCCGTGGTTCCTGCCCCCCACCGTCAGGAAAAGGTTGATTCATTTCCAACGTTTCTACACATGCATCCTTCTTTTCTCTCCATTTGCGTTGAGTTTTATTCACTAGGAGTGCAGCGTTGATTTTTTTTTTTGTTAGGGGCCAGATCCAACAGAAGTCGTGTTGGCGACGCCTCCTGTTACCGTGGCGAACCTCCTCCCCATCCCGCCGGAGCGTTTTTATTAAACCCTTTTGTGAGGCAGGTGTGAAAGATCACACAGCGGGGGAAGCCCTCTTCTCACATTCACTCTCTGCCTCATCGCTATGCATGCTTTAATGACACACACACACATATTCATTATTCACCTCCCACTATGAATTATTCAGCACTTGGATTTCCACTTGAGATCAGCGATGGAAGATGCAATGAATGCCTCTTCCTTTTTTTTTAAATTTATTTCCTCTTTCCTCTCCTGCCCTTTAGCTCAGGCTTTCATGCAGCATTGTGAGTCTTGCATATACTATATGGGCTAAACATGAAATAAAAATTGCTCTCCTCCAAAATGTTCCAAGCTTTTCCAGAAACGGGCAGAAAGATGTGATTTTAGAACATGCTGCTTTTGCGGATGTTGTCTAAAATATTTGCAAAGTCCCTTATTGCTGCAGCGCATTGCTAAAGTATTCACACCACTTGAGCTCGATGGATTTTAATGGGACTCTACATGATAAACTAACACAAAGTAGTGGAATTAACCAATGTGTTATTTTCACATTGTTTGTGCGAATTCAAATAGGAAAATAGTGGTTTACATTTGTTTTAAACCCTCTTTACTCTGATACACCTAAATAATACCCAAAACAAGAAGTCGCGTCTGAAGTAATAATCACAGAATCCACTGGTGTGTAAATTTTAAGGTTAGTTTAAATGTAGCAGTTCAATGAATGTAGCTAAATTCTGGTCGATCAATGAATCAAATAGTTTCTATCCAACCTAACTGAGCTTGAACAACTATGCAGGGAAGAATGGGTGAGTGCTGACTCAGCAGGACTATATATATATATATATATATATATATATATGTATATACATATACATACATACATATATATATGTATGTATGTATATGTATATATACATATACATATATGTATACATACATATATGTATGTATATATACATACATACATATATATATGTATGTATGTATATATACATATATATATATAGCTATACTCACCGGCCACTTCATTAGGTACAACTTGCTAGCACACCTTGTTACCATCCGAATGTCACAGCAGAAATCGAGACCCTTTCCAATCTTCTCTTGTCCGGTTTTGGTGAGCCTGTTTCCTGTTCCTGTCTGACAGGAGTGAGGCCCGGTGGGGTATCTGCTGCTGTAGCCCATGCGCCTCAAGCTTCGACGTGATGCTCTTCTCCACACCTCGGTTGTAACAAGTGGTTATTTCAGTTACTGTTGCCGTTGTATCGGCTCAAACCAGTCTGGCCATTCTCCTCTGGCCTCAACAAGACATCTGTGCCCACAGAACTGACCTCCGCTGGATATTTTCTCTTTTTCGCACCGTTCTCTGTAAACCCTGGAGAAAATCCCAGTAGATCGGCTGTTTCTGAAATACTCAGACCAGCCGGACCCAACAACCATGCCACGTTCAGAGTCACTTAAATCACCTTTCTTCCCCGTTCTGTTGCTCGTTTTGAACTGCAGCAGGTCGTCTCGGCCATGTCTACATGCCTCAATGCATTCAGCTGCTGCCATGTGATTGGCTGATTTCACATTTGTGTTAATAAGCAGTTGGACAGGCGTACCTAATAAAGTGGCCGGTGAGTATATGCAGACAGTACAACACTTTACTGGTCTTTACTTTTAAATAATGATAACAATAAGAACAACAACATGACCCTTTTCCTTCCACTTCATAACTGTGTACTATTTTGTTTTGCTCTATCGAGTAAAATCCAAACAAAAATACGTTGAGGTTTGTGGGTGTAATGGTACAAAATGTGAACGTTGTACATAGTAAGGGATGTGTGTGTGCGTTTGTTTCTAATACTTTGTGGGGACCATTTTCCTGACATATACAACGTTGTGGGGACCAACTGCTACTTGTGGGGACCGAAGCCTGGTCCCCACAAGGGGAAGCGCTGTTTTTGGGTCAGGGGTCAGATTTAGGACTAAAGTGTGATTTGAGTTTTGGGTGGGGTTAGGGTTAGGCATGTAAGGGGTAGGGTTAGGGTAAGGGTAAGGTTTAGGCTGTAGAAATTAATGGAAGTCAATGGAAAGTCCCCACAAAGATAGCAGTACAAACGTGTGTGTGTGTGGGGGTGTGTGTGTGTGTGTGTTTGCAATGTGGTCCTATAAAAGATAAAAGAGTCCTTTGAGTCCCTCCTGTCACAGAAAATTATGAGACATCTAAATCCAGAGTGGAGGTCGCTGATCTCTGCCTCCCTGCTGCTCGTTATCTGTGACGGCCGTCAACAGGTTGCAGTCAATCCTTCGCCACTGGTGGGTCTCACACTCACATCAACACGGTGTGTGAATGAACTGAGGCTGCAGCACAACCAGTTCATCTGCCTCACCCGGCTCAGACAGGCGGACGACTGCAACCTGGATTAAAAATCGATCGAGGGTGTGTGTGGGTGTGTGTGATTGAATGGGTTGCAGAACTCGCTTCTTAAAAAGTGTCTATCATGATATTAGCTGCTGTCGCTACTGACAACCTGCTATTAGGAAAAAGAGAGGATTTTATGTATGGGGTGCCATTTGTAATGTTACACTGTAAAAAACTAACAGCAATACTTTTGGTTTATTTAGCAAAAAAAAAAAAAAAGGCCGTTCATTTATCAAAGTCATATTTTCACCATGTTTTTCATAAATGTATAAATTTCTCAGTTCCAAACAAAAAATTTAATTCACAAGCTAAACATTTAGTTTACAAAATAAAAAAATAATCTGCTAATTAAATATTTAATTAGCAAACTAAATATTTAGTTCTCAACTAAATGTTCAAGTCTGAGCTAAATATTTAATTTGTGAACCAGACATTTAGTTCCAAATTGAACATGTACTTTCCAAAATAAATAGTTCTGAAATAAATATACAATGTTCAAGATTAATATTTTCTTTGGAAAATAAATATTTAGTTTGAAAAGTTAATGCTTGGTTTGAAAATTAAATGTATAGTTTGGAGAATAAATATTCACTTTGGGATTAAATATTTAATTAAACTAAATTTGTAAGCCTGAGCTAAATATCTAAATTGCAAACCAAATATTTAGTTTTCCAACTAAATATTTAATTTGCAACCTTAATATTTAGTCTGCAATATAAATATTTAGTTTGTGAATTTAATATTTAGTTTGGAACTGTGACGTATAAAATTGTATGACTAACATGGCAAAAATATGAATGAACTCCCCATTTTGTCAACAAAATATAGCTGTTACTTTTTACTGTGTAACTTTACAAACGGCATATAATTTATTCATCATTTAGCCTTCGATTCATTCACTGAATGCAAAATGTAGGAATCGTGGAGTCCAGTCCAGACTGGGGGGTTATTACTTGAAAACACGTCTTACTCCCTCTGCGCATTTCCACGGTACATCTGCAGCCAGCATGACGCCGCCTCCTCTAACTGAGCGCTGCTGCAGGAGAGCAGCCATGAGCGAAAGCCCCGGAGGAACGCTCGGCTCTTCCGCAGGCTCCTGATCGCAGCCCGGGCTTTGGCAGCGAGAGCCGCTGGCAGGCGGTGAGACGCAGCAGGAGTAAAGCGAAGACTTCCTTCTCTGTCATCCGTGCGCCCACTCAACCAATCTGCTTTGGGCTTCCTTTATCTTCCATGTTCCAGAGAAGAGGCTGATTCATGCTATGATGAGCATAAAAACAAAATCTGACAGCAGTTTCACATTGTGAGCTTTAGCAAACAGCAACAACTCTGTAGAGTGACTAAATTGGATATATAACAGACGGAAAGACTGGACTCATATATACTGTCGTCCAATGTGCGCTTTACAAACACATGCGTATCCGCAGAGGTTTTTCACATGTTATTACATAACAGCCACAAATTTCAAAGGTATTTTATTGAGATCTTCAGGGGAATTAACACAAATTGGAGCAAATTTGTAAAGAAGGATGTTTTTACCTATAAAAATTAGTATTTGCACATCTGTTAGTATATAAACATGCAAATCTGTGAGACGCATACTAATACGTTTTGCCCAGTCTTTTACAGAAAGTAACTTAAACTCAGTGGAGAACATCTGAGAACAGTCATTTCAAGTTGTGACAGATTTTCTACCTGATTTATGCTTTTCCCGGTTTAAACACACGGATAAATCTTCCACACCTCTGGCTGCATGTTTGGAGTTGTTGTCCTGCTGCAAGGCGAATGTTCACCTCAGCCTTGAGTCTTTTGCAGCTTCTAACAGGTTTTCTTCCTGGATTTTCCAGTATTCAGCTCCACCCATGTTTCTGACCAGCTTCTCCATCCCTGCTCCAGAAGAATATTCTCTCAGCATGATGCTGCCACCACCACATTTCTCTGTCAATGGGATGATTTATTCTGTGTGATTTGCAGTGCTGGTCCTCCAAAAATAGTGTTTTGTACACAGGCCAAGAAGTTCAGTTTTGCTGGACTCCCACGTTGCCTTTGACATGCTGGAGACGGGTTTGTTTACAGTTTTATTTCAGGCATGTTTTCCTTCTTGTCACTTTCACAAAACCCTCCGAGGCCTTCACAGTACAGCTGGATTTATACTTAAATAAAAAGATAAAATTACAAACAAGATAGACTAAAACAAATACACACCATACTTTTCAGATTTGTATTTATAATAATTTTGAAAGCATTGCAGCGTTATCTTTTCACTTCCCAATTTTGCACTGCTTTGTGTTTGCTGCATTAATCCCCCAATAAATGTGTGTGTTAAAGTGACAAGATAAGAAGATGTTACATGTATTGAAATCAGCAGACAGAGGATGAGGAAATGTCCACTTTCACCTTCTAACACATGTTCACCGGGTCCAACTGTCAGAACCACCAGCGAGCCAAAAGAGAGATTTCCTTCCATCTGCTCTGGCTGACACTGGAGAGTGAGACATACTGCGGAGGCATCCGTCCAAAAACAAACACACACACACGCACACACACCCCCACAGACTTAAACCAGCTCACCAAGGCAGCGTCCTTCTCTCTGTGCTGTGGAGCAACGCAGGCCGTTTCTTCTGGGTGTTTATCAGAAGTGTCGCCCGGCATCAAATGTTTATCTGAGAAGAGCACGCGATATCGACAGCGGGAAGGAACAGGATGCACAGCTTAGCAGAAGCAACACAAGGGTCCACAGCTCACTGAATGTAACTAATTGGCTGTTTGCTTCTTCTAATGACACTAGACAAACGTCTGGGTTGGTATTTTAACCCAAATTCTGGGTTCAGAGGGAAGAACACTTTGTTATTGTTTTGCTGGCAGCGTTTTGGGCTCTCTGCATAAAAAAACTTGACTTTATTCACACCTATAAACAGGATCTGAATAATTGAAAACACCAGAACCAGCCAACAATTAGTTGCTAACAGTTCTAAAGTCTGTATCTGCTTTGCTACGTCCAATAGATGCTAATTCACGATTCAGAGTCTGGGTCGCATTTGGTGAGCTCAAGTTCAAAGTTTAATTTGTTTAAAAATAAACTGGATATTTTGACACTGAATAAAATGTCTTCATGACATTTCATGACATTCACTGATTAAAAAAAAGAAAAGTTTAATTTCTGAAATCGCACATAAAAGTGTTTTTTTTTAATAAACAAATAAGACAACTTGACATAAAATTTCTAATCTGATTTCAGATCATTTAAAACACTGAGTAATTTGTGAAATCTTTACAATATTAGATAAAAGTGAGCTTCTTAGTTTACCGTCAACATGTTACTAACATCTCAACCCGTCTGGTTCTCGTAAACCTGATATCATCTCCCTCATGAGCTGCATATTGTAAATAATTTTCCAGACAGGTAAATATTTTATGCGTCATTACATGGAGTGTAATGTTACTATCCAAATGCATTTGTTTCTCAACAAAAGCTCCTCTCAATTGTCTTTCCTAAATACTGCAAATGAAGCTCACCAGCACCTTAAAAACATTTCAAGAAAACCTAAAGTCTTGTTAAACATAATAAGTTTATTGTATTTATTCATTTAAACCAAATGGAACTTAGTATCTTCTTTGGTACCACTTTATTAAATTTAATTCAATCAAAAATAGTCAATTCAATCCAATCATAATCCATTCTAATTTATTCTTGAAACAATGCAGTCTAAGTTCAGTTTATTATTCAAATTGGTTTAAAAAAATATGTCATGTAATAATAATAATAAGTTGAGTTATTAACGTTAAAATGAGTCACTTTAATTCATTCTTTGTGTTGAAAATCTTCTTGGTCAACCTAACTCAGTTAAATTAAATCAGCTCAAGCCTCGGCCCATATTTGACCCAGAACTGGGTCAGCAAATAATTGGTTTATTTTGAACCCACT
>CAEFZY010057525.1:0-20739 GCA_903066815.1 Brachyrhaphis roseni
AAATGCAGCTCTTAGACATTTATAAAACCGAACTAAACCAACAACAGTATTACTTACATTCAATGGACGCACACAATAGAACAAAGTAATAAACGAAGTCTGCCTTGAGAGCCGCACCACTCAATACTCAGATCCATGAACGAGATGTAGCAAATATGAACGGGAAACCACCCAGTGGCTGAAATAAATTACTACATTTAAAACACCTTAATAAAGTGTTTTAAAGTGTCTTTCTAATACACTTTAAAACATATATAAGGTGCACCGGATTATAAGACGCACTGTCGGTTTTTGAGAAAATTGAAGGCTTTTAGGTGCGCTGTATAGTGCGGAAAATACGGTAATTTGAAACATTTAGATGTGACAAAGATGCTAAAATAGTCATTTTCTCATTGTGCTGTATTTCCAGGAGTTTTTCACACTCAGCTCTATTTACTATATCTTACAGTATTCATATCCTAGGGAGGGTTGACACCCCCCAAGTAATATCTTTCAACAAAGTTTATTCGCAACGAACCTTTGTAATGCAACAGTCAATTTTTATTTTGGTTTCTCTCAAATTGACAAGCAAGTTTTATGCAGAGAACAAAACCTTTCTCTCCGGATAGACCAAATTATTACCCATGCATCTCAATTTTACTGTCTTGTGTAGTAAAATTGGACAATGAAACTAATTAATGTCCAACTGTGTTAGCCAAGCTAATGTTGAAGGGTTTTGCATCAGCATAAATACTCCTGTGCACTTACCCTTGGATAAGCCAATTCAAGCCGCAGACCATGTCTACTTAAAACAAGCTCTGCTCCACCATAACTCTGTTCCTCTTTTCTTCCCTCTGTGACTTTGACACCTGGATACCTCTGAGAGCCATGTATCAAATTCACTTAAATGGCCTCAAATGGCCTATGGACAACAATCTGCTTTGTTTTGGGCTATTGTACAAAGCATTAAAAAGCTATTTGCTGGCAGACCTATTGAGCAGACCTGCAATCGGTCCCCCCGACGTCACTCCCCTGTTGGATGGTTATTGTCGCTGAGTGGTTGGGGGTGGGGGATGAAGGAGAGGAAGGGGGGGCGTGAGACAGTGGGCGGTTGGGAAATTACAAGCTTTATTGAGCTGGGCTCCACATGAGGTAAATGGAAGTGAATTAAAACCGAGTAACGGTGAGCATACAGACACATAAAAACATTCAGCATTTATTTATGCCTACATTGTTAAAATGCAGAAATAGTGAGCGACCAGTCAAATGTTTATACAAAGTTGAACCGATACTTCAGTTACAGCTGCAAATCTTTTCAGGGTATGTAACTCCAAACTTTCCACATCCGGATATTGAAACTGAATGTTTGGCCCATTCCTTTTTGCAAAGCAGCTTAAGCTCTCAGATGAATTGAGAAGATCAGATTTCATGTTTTGCCACAGATTCTCGATTAGATTTCAGTGGGGACTGGCCAATTCTTACTCATGAACCTCCAACTGTACAGTGTTTATGTCCCTAAAGAACCAATTGCCCATTCTTAATTTGGTGGATTTAATCATTAAGATTTAAAGTGCTGGTGTAATGATTAGAGCTCATTCGTAGCAGTAAGATATTTACCAGTGAAACTTTAAGCTGAAGGCCCTTAGTGCACAGTTTTCAGACCATCAAGCAAACAGATGCATCATTTTGTTAAGATTTTTAAATCATCATATCCCAGCTACTATTATGCAATGGAAATGCAGCATGTCTTTAATTAGATGGCTGGCAATTTAATTAAAATTAGTTGAGCAACCACTTGTTGGGCAGGTGGCCACCAATTGGCCAATGCTGCATTTGGTGATTCCAGGAGGATTGTTAGTGGTCTCCAGCTCATTTAGGAGCAGATGTCAGTGATTGACTTTGAGCTGCTTGAAAATTAGCATCCAAGATTTTTTTTTGTAATGACAAATATATTGACAATAGGATGGGCCATACGAGTTTATTATTTTTTTTGTGGCACCAGTGACAGACATTGGAAGTATGTTACAATCTGTTCTCCAGTTTGTTGCATAGTGCCAAGTTAATATTTGAGAACCTTAGGCAACTAGTTGTAAACCAGTGCAGTAGTAATTAGTTGTTCCTGGTGCCAAGGTGTATGGCAAGTAGTAGCAGTAGTCTGCACTGTTAGTGCACGTACAGTACTTTATGTTATCTGTGACCAAAATTAACATGATACCTGATGCATCTGGAGGGCTTTTAAAATACTTATTTAATCATTCGAAGGGTATGCCAGGCAGCAAAACATAAAAAAGTTCAGGTTTTGTTGGAAAAAGAAATTATATACACTCTTATCATCAGATCTCTTTGGGAAGATCCAAAAGTTCTGAAAATTCTATAAAATGGATTTCACCTACCTGCGTCTCAGCAGCTATTTAATTCAGAGATTTTTACTCTGTCCAGAGGAAATGCTTTAAACTCACGTCCCCTGAAGCACAGAACGATCCGATGTAGAGTCAAAGTTGCTGAAAGGCTCCTACCAAGAGTCTTTCTCTGAAGGTGAGTAGATTATAGGCGTTTGCAGTGTGCAATGGAGCAATAGTTAGTCCCGCCAATGACCTGCAAATTAATTTGTTAGCAATTTTGAAATGTGCTGGCACATATTATCAGTGCATCGTATTCTGACCTTCCTTTGATTTCATTAAAAAGTTTGTATGTAGAACTCTTGAAAGAGTTTTATATACATGGTATTAATTAATTGCTGAAGGAATTTTTTCATCCAGCCTTAATGTTAGTCTGTACATCTCATAAAATTAGGACGAGCTAATCTCATTAACTCTACACAAATAACTCCCATTTTGAAAAAAAATAATCCTCACATCAGAAGCATGTTGTCTTTCTCTAATGAGATATAATGATGTGGAATCCATGACAAATGCTTCAATGTCTTTATATGATGATTAATTTCATATCTGGACACAGAAGTGATTTTCTTACTGATGTAGTCGATGCCAATTTTCCATGGATGTAATGGTATCAGTGGTTCTCGGCAAATGATTACATTATTAACCATCGCGCAAACTGAGCAAACTGAGCAAACTGAAACTCTGTCCTGCTGATTGCTTTGTTTTCCTTGTTTGTAAAAACCTGTTTGAAATAAATCAAAACAAATCAAATCAAAATGAAGACGATTAATGTTTGCAGAGGCTCCCAAGAAGGTGAAAAATAATGTCTCTTTTTCCTTGTAAAACTTCTTTACCTTTTTTTTAATTTGTATGATGGAATTGTCAACTTAATATAACATGTACAGTAAGATGATTAGAAAAAGAGAGCATATCTTTTGTTTTACTTCAGTTGAGAAGATGACCTTTAACAATTCAGGAATTAGAAAAAAAATATATAGTTAAGACACATCCTGTGTTGCCTTATCTGAAAATACTTACCATTTATTTGAGTTTTTAAAGAGACACAGAGTAAGATCATTTCTCCCAATGTTTTGGGCAATTTCTAGAGAGGAAATGTTGCCAAAGACAACTCTAAGGAGACTGTAGCACAGTGCACTAATTAGCAAACATTTACTCTCGCTTGGCACCTTTTGCCTTGGACAGAGTTGTCACAGAGCTGGGACAGAATGAATTAGGACAATCTCTGAGCCTCGTGTTTCTCGGCACAGATGATAATTTTCCAGGCAATTAAGAGGAGCTGCACTTTGGAAAGTGGGGTCAGTGGAAGCTCATTGGTGGTGCGATAAAACCCAGCACGGCGTTGTTTTGGGCAAATGTAAAATGCTACATGTCAGCTGTCCTACAAGCTTGGGTAATTGACCGAGCATTTCGATAGATCACCAATATGAAAGAGCCATTAAGCTTTTTGAAGTTGCACTCACTATTGCAATGTTCCAAATGTGTAGAGCAAACATGGTTGCATTTATTGCAAAGTCACAGTCACATAGACAATCTCTCACTGGAATGACCAAATGGTTTGTTAAACGTAATTTAAATTATTCTGAACTTAAGAAAACATTCTGCATTTGCAGTCTTTTTCTTTCTATCAATTTTTTAAGGCTTAATAACATGAATCTGATATCAGCGAAAGGGTAACAATAAGTCCAATGTACTGTAAAATCCATATTAACTATTAGATTAGGGTCAACTATAGGGTCAAACGATCACGTCAGTTTAAATCTGGTGAATATGTCTTGAATTTAAAAGTAGTTAAAATCCTTAACATGCTCCAAAGTAATTTAGCTTTGTTTTTATTTCGATCGTGCTTTAACATAATGATCAAAAAGTATAAAGTTTCAAGTTGTGAATATATTTAGAAGGTTAGTTTCAAGGATTAGCCTTCTCCTAACCCCCAATGGGATATATTTGAATTCATAAGTCTAAGTAAACTGTGCCAAAAAAAAAAAAGAAATGCAAAAAAAGGAGAAACTGATACCAGACTTACAGTAGGTACGTTAAAAGTGCTGGGACAGATGGCTGATGAAACTCGGATTGCTTGGCTACCAGTTGGGGCAACTTCACCTCCAAATCTCTCGAGCTTTAAAACAAAGACTTCTTTGTGAAAGTTTATTTGTTTATGCAGTTATTTTTGTGCTCATGTACACAGAAAAGATATCAGTATTTTCATTCCAGGATGAAAGATCAGCTGTGTCCATGTAACTATACCTACATGGATAGCACCAAGAAGTTTTAGACTTGCTCTTGTTGTTTTTTCTTATTCTTTGGTGTCCTCTGTTTGTTCCTGGTGAGATTTTGCTTTACCGATTAACATGTTACTGGTGGCACTATGGTGGCAGGCTGTTTTCTTGCTCGTGATTCTGGTGCAATGCAGAAATGCGGATTAGGATAATAATAATAATAATAATGATAATAATGATAAAAAAGAGGTCTAGCTCAACATTATTTTACTTCACCATGTCAAACCTCTACACAATAGTTCGGGGCAAAGCACGATGCACTTACTGAGGCCATAATCCTCGTGGCGGTGGTCACAGGTTCAATTCCCGGCCAGGCGACATTTGCTGCATGTTTTCCCCCTCTCTCATTACCGTATTTCCTGTCTAACTACTTTCAAATAAAGGCCGCTAGAGCCAACAAAACCTTTAAAAGAAAATCTCAACACGAGAGTTGGATTGGTCCTAGAAATGCATTAAAACTGCTTTTGGAATTGACAAAACATTCTCATGTCTGGCTCACCCCTGTTAAATGTTTACTGTTACATTTAGTCTAAATGAAACGTTTTGATGCTGTTTGAGTGAAACCTTTGTGGTTCTATAATTAGGATTCTCTCTGCATTGTGGAGAGACGGCGCATTTCTGGTTATCAGGTGACATCAGCAACAGCGCTCCACCATGTTTGCGGACATACAATAGAACAATGACCAGCCGTCGTCGCTAGATGCACCTAGCGAATTCGGCGCTATTGTAAGATGATGGAAATCTGGGACAAAGATATCAGTTTTCATTGTTTACCAACCCCCTTCACAAACAAGACCAAGAAATTCTGCTCAGTATGTGTGATCAAAAGGAGAAAATTATTTAAAGATTTTACTCAGCTAGAAGATTATTATTTTTTTTTTTATCTCAGAGCTGTTATGAATCTTGAGACGAAGAAGAACATTTAAAAAAGTCTGATTTTGTACACAATACTAAATAGAAAATGTAGTTCTTTAATTGATTTTATTAATGAGGCAAAAATAAATAAAAGGTTTCAAAATATGGTTCCATGTGAATGTAAAGTAAATGTCCCCAAAACATAAAAACTATTTGTGTCACCACTGGCGGTAATGACTACAATTACCATGGAGGAAGTTTGGCCACCTAATTTTTCAGAATTGCAAACATCATGTCCTCAAACAGATTGAAGTTGGAAATCTGGTTGTGCTGGATAATAAGTATAAGTTGTGAGAATGAGATTTCCTTTAAATATTTTATTAACAACATGTTGAGGAAGCAACAACGCAGGCCCAGCGTTTTTACACCGATTGCATTTATCTCTTAATTCACCCAAATGTTTCGGTTCACATTGAATTAAATCAAATTCTCAACACTTTGAACCAGTTTGAATGTCATATTGGTAACAGAGCAGATGCTCAACCCTGTTTATTCAAAATGTTTTGTGCTCCAAACTGGTTGATTCTGATCATGTCACTGTTAGAAAATATATTGTAACCCAGTGACTTTTTTTTTTTCCTTTTTAAATAATTACGATACTTTGCAAAATAAATCAAATCAGGTAATGAACACAGATGGAAGGCCATGGCACATGCAGTAAAAAGGAGAAAATTTACCTAGAGGACGTGAAAATAATCCAATAAAAAAAGAGGATTCTGCATGTGCAACAGAAATTTTCGGTATTTAAATCAAGCGTAAAATCTTTATGACGAAAGTGCTGAGCAGTGTCATGTGTGTCCCACCTAATTTTGGAAAGATACTCTTCCTGAAATCTGCATACATTAGTTTTTAGCCTTTTATTTTGTGCTCCTGGAGGTTATTGAGAGTTCAGATGTGCATAGCTTGGAAACAAAAAAAAAATAGAAGAAGAATTACCCCGTCTGTGTTCACAGGAGCAAGCTGAATTCCTCCAATTTGGTAGTTTGCCTTTTGAATTAGACTCTGAGGACGAGCTCATGCATAAACTAAGCGTATGGCCTAGAGTTTTCAAGACATAGTTTTCTTAAATGGGAAGAAAAAAAAAACCCTCATCTATCCCTTAAGGGTTTTTTCTGATAGACTGTAATAAAATATTGCTTTCTTCAATGCAGTTCATCCCAGATGAGA
The DNA here is from genome assembly GCA_903066815.1 of Brachyrhaphis roseni. Lineage (NCBI taxonomy): Eukaryota > Metazoa > Chordata > Actinopteri > Cyprinodontiformes > Poeciliidae > Brachyrhaphis > Brachyrhaphis roseni. The sequence goes on from CAEFZY010057525.1 coordinate 6,740, forward strand.
AGACACAACTTTGTTACTATTATCCCACTATAACAGAACACATTTCACTCATCTTTCACGCTGCATAATTTAACACCATAAACCACATTTATGGGGGCGATCCGTCTCTGGTAGATGAGAGGTGGTTATTTATATGCTGTATTGACTAGGGGGGTTTTGCTCTGCGCTTCAAATGAACACAAGTTGAAAAATAATGGGGATGTGAACAAGGCTGGACTCTGTGCCTCTATTTTTTTTTCCGTCAGTGCGTGTTAAAAAAGAAGCCGCAAGGATGAAAAAGAAAAAAAAACTTATGTGAAACTTAGGCAAGGGAAAAGCTTCAGCCTATACAGGCAGTTTTTCATGCAGAAATGTGTTCAAAATAAATATGAATACTTGTGGTGCCTTGTGAAAGTACTCATACACTCTTAACCTTTCCACAACCACAAACATTGTTTTTTTTTTTTTTAATACAGATTTTATGTGCTATGTTAACAAACGTAATGCACAGTTCAAAGACAAAATATTTGTCTGGCTTTGCGGTGAACACACCACTCCCCACCATGGAATATGATGTTGGCAGCATCATTCTGTGGATGCTGCCAATGAAAAGTCCAAAGCTGGTTTGAATCATAGAAGCAGTTGTATACATAAACCAACCTGGACCTTCATGATAAGAGTAAGTCATTTTCTCCAAAACCTATTAATTGGTTTTGCTTTTCTGGACAACTGCCATCAAACACTTGGGATAACTTACTCCTGGATTCCACTGTGGAGGAATGTCGGCCCATTGTTTTAGCAGAACTGTTTTAATTCAGACACAATGAAGGTTTTTGAAGCATGAACAGTCTGTTAGGTCATGACACAGCATCTAAAGTAATTTAAATTCCAGCCTATATTTCACAAATTAATAAAAAAAAAAACATCAACAGTCAAAACAATTGCAATCATGAAGATGGACGACCTCAACGTTGTAGCGGAAATTTGCATCCAGCGAGTGTCACGATTTCTGCCCACATGCAGAGCAATAAAACAGCCGGAAGCCTTGGTATTCCAAACACAAAACGCAGTGAGCATCAACAGCTGTTTTAAATGTGTTTACTGCAAAGTTGGAAGGTCTGAAAAAGAAAAGAAAAAAGATATTTTGAACTAGACTCTTAAAAATCACCCCTGCAAATGAAGTACATTGCGTCAGACTCAGGAAGTCTCAGTGTGCAGCAGAGTTTCAAACTCTCCACTGATTCCATTTCTCAAGCAAATCATAATTTGTTTTTAAGGTTTGATATTCCCAACATTCAGCTACTTTATTGGGTCTGGAAGTCAACTACTGTTATCCTGCTCAACCTAGTTTAAGACTAGTGGAAGTGAAAGGATTCAAAAAGATAAGTCTACAAACATAGATGGACTAAACAAGACCAAACTCTTGTTTTCAGCTTAACAGACAGAGGCTTCCACCAAAAGAGCAACGGCACAAATTGAAAATGACAAATGTTCTAACTACTATGTATCTAAAGCTTGTTTTGGTATTACTGGATGTTTATTTTGTGCTTGGCACAGTTTATATGACATGCTTATTGATAGAAGAGAACAGTAAGAGGGACTGTATGGTTTTGTGTTATCTTTCTTGGCAGACAGATAGTGCTTTGCATCATCTGGCCATTATAAATCTGAGTAAACAAAGATCACATTTTGGGTTTCTGAAGACTCCATTCATAAGCCTTTTACTCAATATCAGTTTGCTTTCTCTTTTTTTTGGATTATGGAAACCTGCCACATCTTTTAACATGCCTAAACTAATGACATGTTTAGCTTACACTATTCACTGAAAGATAATAGCTGCAAGTGGATGGATCAGAATGTCTTCCATCCTAATTCAATTCAGGCTGAAATTATGTTTTGCAAAGTTAGAGATCAGCACTCAGGCGCACTCGATGAGGCCAAAGACTCCAAAGCATTGAGTAATGAATTCAATGTTACATTTTAACATCCATGTGAAGTCTATTTCTAAACCAGGCATGTAGTCATATTAAAAGTAACTAATGATTGGCATCCTATTAAATCAGGTCAGAAAAACTGGTGCATGTTTTTATTTAGAATAGCTCAGATTACAGCTGTGATCTAAGCTATATCAATCATACAGCTGCACCTGTACTTTTAGTATCCTGCTGTCAAAGTCCTAAACAAAACCAGGAAACATATCATATTGGAATACACTTTGCTAATATTTGGCATTATCAGCCTTAGGCCACGTTATATCCGATATATATGCTTTAGAATTAAGCAAATTTTCATACTAAAGCCCAAATGTAGAGAAATGGCATGCACTGTTATAAGAATTCTGACTCAAACTTCAGTTAGCTCAACAGAAAAAGTATAAACGTAGCTGCAAATAAATTCAGGCAGTAAGCAGCTGAATCAGGAATGAAACAGTAAAGTGATTACAACTTTCCTCTGCATATTAATCATGCCTTGAAACTTAAACTTAAATTTGCATTACGAAATTTAAGTAATGCTCTTTCTTTCTATGAGGTGCTTTACTGATTTAAAATTGCATTATTTCTTTAGTGCATGTCTCGTGCTTCTAATTTTCTTTACCCTTGTCTCTTAGTTTTCCTGGAAACCACTTTGAATTTCTTTGCATGGCACTTATTTAAAACGCCATAAGCGAGGTGATGCAAGCTTATTTGGAATGCACTATCTGTACTCAAATATCCCATAGATGAGTGCAGCTAATTTAGTGTTGTCTGCAGTATACTTTCCCAACTACTCTGAAGTACACTTACAGGTGCCCTGTAGAGGCATTGAGGAGGCACCCTCATTAGAGTCTTTATCAGTAATTAACCTAAGATCCATCATCTCCCTATAATCAAGCTAATAAGCAATATAGTGCTACTAAGTGTTTTGTAATGTGCACAGGCCATTAATCATGCAAAGTATCTGGGCTCAACCACAGATGGTCCGACATAGTCTATCCTGACATTGTTGGCTAGCTCAGTGATTTTTCAATGTTTACACTGTGGTACGTCTGTCTCTTCAGAGGAATGCCTAAAAGAAGCAACTCCAGCTAGCTGCATATCACTCTGTGGAGAATCTTCTTTTTATTTTCAAAAGCATATTTTTTTAGTTATCACCATCTTGTGCTTAGACGTTTTCACCAATCATGTATCAAATCTATTATTACTTCTAATGCAGACCTAGCATTGGTTATAACATCAGTGATTGGCAGGTAACGTTGTTTGGGAAAAATGACATGACGATAAAGCCGGCCCACGGCAAAGCAAACTACGCAGCTGTTTAGGTCCCCAAGATCTTCACATTCCCCTCATCCCTCCAAAAATGCTTAATATAAACCATTGAGAATAAGATTGATGTTAAATTTGATGTACCAGTTTGGAATAGAATTGCTTTACATTTAAATGTAAGACTGAATTGGAAAGTTTACTTTGTAAAAGTGCAGAGAATAATCTTTATAATTTGATTGTCGTTTTAATATATAGACAGTTTGATGCTATGAATTTCATCTTTTCATAATTATATCTCACCAAATAATAACCTATGACCAGTGAAAGTGTTTAAGCTCAAAAAATTAAATGTTGACGCCTCTCCCGGATTTCACCAAATTTGAGTTGGAACGCTGCTGGTATTGGTGATAGTTTTAACAGGAAGCGGGGCTCCTAAATTATATCACTCTCAAGTCCCGTTACTGCTTTGGGCCGGCTCTGCATGACAAACTAGAGCTATCATGCATCTCTCTGCTGGATTTTTCCCCTTTACATTAAAACGTAGATGTTAAGCAATGTATCTAGAAGAGCAAATTTAGTGGTCACAATTTCTTACAAAACTCCCACTTCACAATTCTGGAGTATCCCTTTAAGACTATCTCATTGGGAAAGCTAGAGCAAGACAATTTATTTAGCCAGTCCTCACTAAAACGACCAGTTAATTTGAAGAAGGTCACTGTCCTACTTGACCGACAAAATGATTGCCTGGTTGTTTCTGATTAGCTTTTCACTAGCAATTCAGAGTTTTATTGAGAATATTTTTAAATTGTTTTTATTTGTGTTAAAACAGCTGTTAAAAAAACAACTTCAAAGATCAGATTTTTGTAAACACTATGAGGAAAAAAGAAAGGAAGTTGATCAAGACCAGTGGATCAAACCTTTTAGACTCTTGTCGTTATCCCGTAATCTATTTTAAACAGTTGTCTTATAGGCTTATATTATTTCCTGGAGCATTATGTAGGTGTACTTGTATGCACAACTGCTCTGTGTCATTTTTGAACTTTTATTGTATTTCTCTTTTATTTATTTTTTTTTAACAAATGTGCTGAAGTTGGGAAAACAAACTGTACAACCTGGCTGCAGAAGATTGCAAGGCCTCACTAGTTTCCCTAGGACAAAGGCTTTACTCTGGAATGATCTTCAGATTCATCTTTGGCATTCAGTCTTTTTTTTTGTGGGAGTCTGGTAGGATACCCCCATTGCTTCCTGGTGTTTTTTTTGTCCACTCTGCTTTGCAAAAGTTTTCCAAACCACTCAGAATATGAATTTCCAAAATTATGCTTTTCAAATGACATTGCGAAAAAGTTTATTCAGGTACAGGCATGAAATTATCCTTTTTTTTTCATTTTCCAGGTCACGATTAGTATTAAATTAAAACATAGACTTTGCAAAAATGATCGCCCATACAAACTTTTCATGGATCTTGTATCACCTACAATATAAAAATAATACACAATAACTTCCTTGTCACAACAATTTATTGTAAGTCAATGTGTTTTATTTGACAGGACTAACGCTTACTTCTGTCGGCAAGTATTACAGAATCTTACTTGCTGACAGAGTAAAAACCTATTTAAAAAAAATACAAAGAAGTCATTTCATTTCCCTTTTGGTCTTTAAGCAATTTCAAATTGAAGCTGAACAGCAGTTGTACTTCTTGAAGCTTTCTCTCACCACTCTTAACATATCCAAATATAAATAATTGATGTATTTTTGCTTTGGAATATTTTGACACTGTTGAAATGGTCACTGCACTGGTTTTGTCAAAATTGAACAAGAATCTGACAGAGAAAATAAAGCCTGGCATAAGATAGCTTGTCAGAAGCAATGTAGCAGAAGAGAGACCTGCTGTAAGCAGGGCATCATAGTAAATTTCAGCTAGAAAGGTAAAATGAACTGAACCTCCATAGTACTACTCAAACCGTTTTCACTAGTGCCACATTCAAGTCTAAACACACACATATTTATATACTAATACATAGATCAGGAGAGTTAAAGACCTTGCCCAGAGGAATATCAACATGAAACCAGAGTTGAACTGACACCCTTTCAATTGCAAGACCACTACTTTAACCATGAAACGAAATATGTCCAGCATACAGCAATGACTTTTTTTTAATTTCAGACAGCCTTTGAGCAGTTAAGAGAACAGTAATGCTGTTGTCTGGACATATGATGGACTGCATTGTCACTAATATAGGCCACAAAACTGGGACTTGGCACCAAACGTTTCCCAACAAATGCTTGGTGCAAAGATAAAGGGATGGATTGAAAATATGCTCTTGGATTTATGCCACATGTCTGATTGAAAACTGAAATCAATGCTAGAAGGGGACAGATGCTGCTTTGACATTAGCTTGTGTACACTCCCATTTTTTAATCTTCACTAAAAATTAGGCAGCGTAACGTTTAGACTTATTTGCAAAGAAACAGTTATGCAAGCGAAAAATACAAAACACAAATTTTGTGAACAAACTTCACAATTCGATCATTTATATTTGTGTTGTAGAGACAACACTAGTGATAATATTTAGTCCACAAACTAGGTTTTATTTAATCTTGATTAAGTAGAGAACGTTCTATTCTTGACGAAGATTTAAACATCCTTAAATTGACCTTATCTGTCTATTCCACAGCAGTGAAATGTGCTCTGCTATTTTTATTCAGAGATTAAAAGGTTAAAATCTGAGTCTAAAACAGTGTTTCTGATGGGTTATTGATAAATTGCTGTAAAACCGAATCAGTTCTTGAGAACCACTGACACTGGTTGGTTTATAAAGTACCTGTTAGTTGTTACACAGACAATAGCCTTTTAATGGGAAACAGTCCACTGGTTTCCATGTAGTGGGTGAAGCCTTATGCGGTCCGGGCGCTGTAAACAGAATGCAAAAACCCTTTTCGTTGGCAGATAACACAAGTGCGATTCTTTGTGTAAATCTCAGTTTTGCTGAACCTTTTGTTGTCTGCCTCCTATTTTTAGGGTTTTTGACAGAGCTGGCATGCTGGCGAGAGATAAATGAGGTGATTTACCATGATGTAATAAAGATGGTTTGGAAAAATGTTCTTATGTTAGGCATACGGTAATAAAACGGACAAAAATAGATGAGGGGCGTGTGTGCGAGTGTGTGTGGGCGCGGACATGACGTTAACCACGTGCGGTGGAAAAAACTCTGCTCTTGTTAACCTAAAATATGCGGAGAGCCTTATTCTTCAAACAAACTTGCCCTCTTTGATCATTTTGAGGTCCTTGCGAGTACAAAGCAACAATAGAAAACATGCTAATTTATTCTAAAGAAAGGTTGCAGCGTCTATCTACAATTAAATGTGTTTTACCACAGGGAACGCCGGCTTCCTTCAGCTCACAGTTCAATTCGTCTCCCTGATAATGCTGAGGTTTTCGTCGTGGCAGTTAAACAGAGCTCCGAATCTGGAATAAACCTTGTGTCGCCGTAATGGAACAAACAGACAAAGAGCTCCATTCGTTTGCCTTTGTGGCCTTATCTGGCCTGTGCCAGTGCACCGCACATCATGGGAGTATGCATGAGAGAGAGATCCGGTGTATCACATCCTTGCAACTGTGGGAAGCCTGTATCTTACCTAATCTCCAGGTCATTTACCAGTGTGGGTGGTTTCATTAGTCTTCTTTGCAAGAATACTTGCTGATTGCAATCTTGCTTCATGGTGATTTATAATTCCAGCCCCTTGGAGTTTGCAGAAATACCTTAAGCAACTGCTCAAATAAGATAAGGAGGGCTCTTTATGTATGGTGTTGTCTGCCGTGTGCATCAGAAAGAAAAGAGAGAAGCCTCGGGGTGACGCTGTACTTTATTTATATTTTTATTTTTTGCAAGCATTTACAGTTCTTGCGGCAGACGCGAGGACGCGAGCGGCTGGTGTGTCTAACTTCTGGAACAAACACGGGCTGCAAATGAATGAGGCAGTTGTCAAGTTCGATTTGGTTCAGGCAGGATGCCTGTGCCACCTTTAGAGGATTGCAGAGCATCCCTGAGAATAAAGCAAATCCGCAGACAAAAGGGTGGAATCGTGGCAGTTTTGTCATTTCAGAGGGAAAGATTTTGTCTTTTCATCACAATGCAATTTACATAAAACTGTACGGAACCTTCAAGAAACAACAACACCAACAAAAAAAAGAACAGATGGGGGTGAGGGGAAGGAGGAGGAAGAGGAAGGCAGAGAAAGATACAGTTGCCATAAATAGACTGTAAAACACAACAATTAAAAGGACAGAAAAAAAGAAACATCTTTGCAGAGGTGTGATGGTGCTAATTGGATAGAAAGGAAAAATATGTTTAATCATTCAAGACCTTTTTTTCCCTGGTGAAATTCTGAATAATTAAGTTTTTTTTTTCCTTCTTTGATGCTTTTTCATTTCGCTTGTTAGAGACACGGGGCTCAAAGATGAGTAAATCAGTCTTTACCTTATTTTTGCTTTAATGGCTTATTTTACATTTGATATCCAGTTAACTTCAAGCTCCTTTACCTTTACAGCAAGACAGCTGATGAAAGCACAGGGGCTATGAATTATGTAAAAGAATTTTATTAATGCTGCAAAACAGCTAATGGACCTTTTCCTGCTCTTACATTAACACTGGCGCTCATGTGTTTGAATTTGTTTTACTGCACTAGAGGGGTTCTGAAGCATAACGGTTCCACTGAGGTGGACTTTTGACCCAGTCTTTTTTTTAAATTTGTTTTAAATTAACCAATAAGGAAGGTTTTCAAGCACGTAAATCTACCTTAAGGTCAGACACACGCACACACGTCAGAGACGGAGCAGGATGTACTTTCTTTATGCTTAAACTTACTTAGAACAGGTAAGTTTCACTTTTATCTTACATGGGAAGATAAAAGTGGATGGAGTCAATGGAGAATATTCACTACCACCTTAAAGTTTTACTGTACTTAGAAACGTATAAAAATCTTTAAGATGGCAACAATAAACATGTTGTTTAATTCTATATGCTAAATTTGCTGAAATTGAATTATTAATCACCATTTTATTAACATAACAAAGGACACTGATGGCTTGTTTCCTTAAGACATTTTTTTTTTTATTTGACATCGGGCAATTTCACAGATCTTTGTTTTTCCACCTGTGCAGTGTAAGGAATGTCTTTTGTTAAAGAAATGTAGAAAGACAGGTCTTCACATTTGCTGCCACAAGTTCCGACTACTGTAGCTGCTATCCAAAAGTTTTATCTTAAAGTTTTGTTTGATTTAAAAAAAAAAAAATGCTGCAAAAATTCTGACTGTTAATTAAGCAGGAAAGATTTAATTCTTTTTGATCATCTCAACAAGGAAAGTAAAGCTAGCTTCATTTTGTGAATCAATAAATGAGGAAGCTTGTTTCTATTTAACAAGTCGTTTTTTGTAATTTTCCATTTTTTTTATTAGTGATTCTATGAAAGCGTAAAAATAGTAGGAGTTAAAAAGTTTAGTGTTTACGCTAAGCTGTGTTGGCTCAAAATTATGAAAATCCAGTATATATATTTTTCACTTAGATATAGCTGTTATTTATATATTTGTAGCACTTCATTGAAATGAGTCACACACAGAAATAATAGGCCACAACTGCAGACATAAACGCATACCTATTAGTAGTTTTTTATTCACGTTATACATCAGACTTGATTTATTCACAACACCAGGTTGGAGAAAAGTTACCCAAATTAAATAGTTTGGTGAATTTAAGGGCAAATACAAAATCTTTAAAAGTTGTCTGAATTAGAACTTCTATTTTAACCTTCCTAAGTACTACGCATTTGCTAATGGTGAGAAAAAAAAATCATGAGGTAGTCATTAGACCACGTAGATCTTCATTACTGCCCTTAAATATGCCTGAGGGGCCTTAAACTCCTCCAATTCTTTCACTGTCAGAGCTCTCAAAGCCCATTACCAAAATGCCCATCAATACACTATAACAAGCCGCTCCCACATGCATAACTTTGTGGCAACTTGCACTGTCTTCCCTATTAACTTCGCCAAATGTCTCACCATGTTAGCTCTCCGTATGCGTGTGCCCCTCGTTATGGTTATGTAGGCCAGCCCGTCTCAGTCCCTCCCGATCCCCTTCCAATCAGAGTGGACAGCCCAGGAAGCAGTCTGGCCCTCAGCTGTGTGTGCAGAGTCCATGTGGATGAGAGGTATAGCCTGAGGCACGACTTAGGAGAGAGTTTCACATGTGACTCCGGCTTTTGCTGACGTCTGGAGAATGGACTGCGCTTGATGTCCAGTGCATAACAACCGGATAACTTTTATGTTATTTCCAAGTCGCAACATCCAGAATTGCCCCCGAGGAATGAAATTATGCAACCGATAAAAAATATTGGGAGTGCTAACGGAAACTGTTTTGCGTGCCATATAAAGTAAATAAACCAAACGAACAACGTGGCTATAAATATTTGAGTTACAGACAGTGATATTACAGAAAAAAATCACTTTTAAGCTAAAAAGTCTTGGGCAGATAGGAGACAGTGGAATGCAAAAGCTGTTGTAATGGTGTTCGAAATTCAAATTCTTGATCCAATAAATTCATTAGATGATCCATTAAAAGTACAGGTTGTACACAAAACATGTCAAATAGAAAACAACATTAAGCAGCACTGTAGTATCTGATGATGAGCTAAATGATTTGAGGGCATAAGAACGATCTGTGCTGAAACAAAAAACATTAAAGAGATGTCATAAAATGCAACCTAAAATATGAGCCTGAGTTTAATGAAGTGGTAGCTGCTCTTCTTTTTGTCTCTTCTCTATTTTTTCTTTATTTGTCCCTGATTTACACATTAAAAAAACACTAAATTGTTATTGTTACATTCCGGATGTCCTCCGAAATGCCAGACAGAAAATTAGGTGACATACTATTAAAACCTCACAATAAAGGTCATAGCAGGAGTATAGAATTCCCTTCTCTCCCTGTAAAAGAACAGTCTTTTGCAGTTCTAACCTGTAAAAGACTGGAAAATCCTTTGCAGTTCTTAATTTTTAGGCTAGACTTGTGTAATGCCTTATCAGGAGGTTTTAATAATTATCTGAAAAGCTGCTAGCTTATCCAAAGTGCTACAACCAGAGTACTGACAGAGACTGGCGGAGGAGATCATATTTCTACCGTATTAGCTTCGCTTCACTGGCTTGCTCCAAAATCCAGAATAGAATTGGAAATCCTCCCTCCTCAAAGCCATTATTCACTCGATCCATCGTATCCTAAAGACCTGATTAGACCACTTCCACTGTAACGCATGCTTACTTGTGAGTCCACGATTTTTTACAAGCAGAATTGACGACTGAGTTTGTCCTGTTGGAGCAGTTCACAGTCTGATACAGGGAATCACAAACTGTCTTTAGGATTACACTTAAAAGTATCTGTTTGGATAAAACACCTACTTATAACCAGACCCAGTGACCTTTCACCTCCCTAAATTCAGCTGCTGCTGGCTGAGATTCTTTGGAAACTCTTCCACTCCTACTTTAGATATAAATAGTCCATCAAATAGCCATTAGCACTTGTTATTACTTCCTTCAGTGTATGTCACAGGGGCCACACTAAAATTAGTAGGCTAGAAGAACACAACCTATATAATCTAGTTAGCCTCCGGTGACGTTCATAATCTCAAGGGTTTAGTTGGTTAATAAATGTTAGCTTGTAAAGTCATAAAATAGTGCATGACAATTATTATTATTTTAATTGAAAACAATAGAAATTCTTTAACTTTTCACATTGAATTCTTGTGAACATATAAAGTTTGCAAGTTCTTCCTATGCATATGTCGATGTTTTTTTTTCCAGGTGCAAAGTCATGCACGTTAGGCTGCTTAGAAAAGTCTTGCCACTTTAAAGTTTTCTAACAAGCAAGAAGTGAATATTGCTCTCTTTTAAAATTGGTAAAAGTGCAAAGTGACTGGAGTCATGTTCTTATAAAATTACTGTACACCAAGGAGTGGCTGGCCTTTGGATCGGAAGCTCATAAATCAGATCCTTTTCTGATCAGTGAACCTGTCATGCTAAGCACAAATAGGTTAGGGTTAGACAACAGCCCTTTTTAGCATGGAAAATGTATTGTGAGGAGAAGACTCAACTGTCGCTATTTTCAGTGGCAGTAATGTGATGTTGAGGGAAATCACGTGGCCCATGTGTTGGGGCCTCGGTCTGACTCTTGGTTCATTCACGTTTGTAGAATGTCTTCCCCCTCACTCATAACCCAATTTCTTATCAATTAACTAACAAATACAAGGCATTAGAGTTGAAAACAAATCTTTAAAAACTCCCCCCAAAAAACAAATTAAGTTAGAAAAAGTACAGAAATTTCACAATCTTTTTATTATCATCCCAGCAGTGCAGCAGGGAGTTAACGTTTTTCTGTTAAGCCAAAATTTACATCCAAAGCAGAGTAATACTAGTAATTGACAGAAGGACAATTTATGGACGTAAATTTGTCCGCTTGTTCTAATGTTGTCAACCATCACTGACATCATGTTTTCAATGAGTTCATTAAGTCTGTTTGCCTGTTGTGCAATATGCCCACTTGAGGGCTGGGTAATAAATCCCTGAGTTAGTTTCCAAACTCAGAGAGGTACGTTTCAGACAACAGCAATCATGGCAACGGAGGAAGGAACAAGTGGGATTTGGAAATAGCAGCATTTTGAAAATATCAGAATCAAGACAAACATGTACAGTCTTTAGGGAATGCACACTGAGAACTCTGCTTTAGTAACGCTGGCCACGAAAACCACAGTCCACAAAGATTCCAAAGATTTATGGCTTTATAATATTGGTCTTAAAGGGAAATCAGGAATTCCCAAAATTGGCATTGGCAGAGAAAATCTTCACAAAAACCATACAATTCTTATTGATGCACCTCTAACTGATTTTTTTTTTTTTTTTCATTTCTACAGTTGTACAGCCACTAATTCATAGTACTTTGGCATTTGTATGTGATGAAAAATAATAGTATAGTATTTGAATGAAAGCTTTGTATTGCTGTTTTAAATAACCAGGTATTAACATCTGGTATAGATTGACATGCAGTGCACATGTGTCTTTTGGTGACATGCTTATCCTCCTCACTGATGCACACTTCGCTAAATTAGCAAGATCTCCTGGCGTCGAGATGTGCAGGTTCAACTTTACTTTAGAAAGCTGTTTCCCAGCCCCCAGACAATGTCGACCTCTTTGCTTGTTCCAGAGCTCGAACAGCAGATCACCGGGTGGAAAAATGCTGTCGCTGTGCGGTTTAAAAAAGGATTCAGCAAGAATTAATGTCTGCTCAAGGTGTGTGCTCTGAGTTCATTAAACGTTATGTGCGAGACTAACAGCATAAGAGAGGTACCCTGCCCTTGATTTGACCTTTGATTTTGACTTATATTACAGTAGGAGTTCATGCATCATTTAGTTATTAAAGAATACTTTACGACCAGCCCACTTCAGATTGGATTTTCAGCTTAAAGTATCCTTTTTGTTCAGTCTAGCTAAGCTGCTAACTGAACCTGACAGCCAGTTAGCAAGAAAGGCAAGACCTGTCCACGGTGTAGTTTTAAAGGAAAACAGCCGACCTTATTTCACTGTACATTAAACCAATTACGAAGGGATGGGGAAGAGGATGCGATTAGGTGTTGGAAAGATTTTGCCAAATACTTGTCAGTTACATGTTTTCAGGGATGGTTCACACGTTCCTAATTCTCTGGAATGAAAACGCAAAGAGTGCTGCACACTGATATTGGTGGCTGCCTGCAGTCTGGATTCCGGGAAAATCTATTGAAAGAATGCAGACGCTTGCAAAAATAATGATGTTCATGAATAATGATGCCGGTGGTCTCGGAGGTTTCACGTGCATTAACGGTGCCAGGCAGAGGGAAAACTGGCAGGATGAAGCTTATCGGGTGTGAGCCACGAGATTCTTGAGGGAAAAATACTACAAATCCTACTTGGCGGGCAAACAGTCGTGCATGCGTGTGTCCCCGCGTCTCGGCTGTGGAAATTGGGCCTCCCCAACAGCTGGTCCTGAGGGAGGGTGGGTTATGGATGCAAAGTTGTGCATGAGCTTTATCGCACCAAGAGTTTACAGTGGTGCCTGGGTGAATGTGAAAGAAAGATGAGAGGGTTAAGAGGAAAATATGAACTAATCCTGCGGATGCCCTGGCATCGCCAAGACCACAGGGCTTTCTTACCCTAGACGCGGGCGCCTCTCAAGTCCCAGACCATCGGCAGAACCCAAGGCAAAGAATGGAAAGGGCATCGCAGTGAAGCATACCAGAAGCCAAGCGAATCATAAACAAGCGTGGACGACGAGGAAAGAGCAGGAAGGAGAGAAAACAATAAACAACTCCATGCAGTTATGTTCCTCGAGGAGATAGCTAAGGTCACTTCACCTCTGCTGAATCGCTTAGGAGACGACTACAGCTGGAGATTGGGTTATTAACCCCCACGGAAGCTTACTGGCAACACATCAATAGGAACATCACAGCGATGCAAATTGAAACAGCATGCCATGTTTACTGAAATACACACTCGACAATTAAAGAGCATATCCCTCTTGACCTCAGCTTGAACCTTTGCATATTAACGGTTACCCTTTGCTTTGCAAAGTATTTTTTTTTTCAGTCTGAATCTTGAGGATGAAGTTCAGCAATCATGTTATAAGAAAATTTTAGCAGTAGTGCATGGAATTCAAAACACACACATGCACACACACATATACGCTATATATATATATATATATATATA